>BPTQ01000006.1:242898785-243009161 GCA_019973895.1 Chrysanthemum seticuspe
AGGTGTAGTCCCACTTAGATGACAGAGCAACATGTTTGATGGCAACGATATCCTCAGTACTGAACACCGCATGTTGAGACTTCTGAACCTGACAGCTTCTGTAGTAGATTCTTCGGCGTTCCGGCCAATGATGAATCCCGTACATTGCATCTCGGTCATATGCTTCCACTTTGTCAGAGAACAAGTGATTGGCACGTTCCTCGATGGCTATGCAGTTCGAGTATATAGCTGATGGGAATGGAAGTGTCAACGATGTAGCGTATTTCCTTGAACCATCGCCACCATGTAGAAGAAATTCCAGGTCTTTGTTGAAGAAATATCTGAATGGAATCCTCGGTTCATCTGGTTGGCCAATTTTTGGTAGAGGTTTTGACCAGTCGGTGTAGTATGGAAGGTTGTCCCGTTTGGTGAAGTCGATGTTTGCTTCTGGGTTGAGCCAATCCATGTTGTTAGACATAGCTCGAGCAATGTTCTCAAGGTGATATTCGACCTCAATGGCACTTTCGGAGCTATCTTTCCACAGTTGAAAAGCTTCATTCTTGATTCGCCTCAACTCGGATTTCGTCATCTTCTTCACCTGGAACTTTTCTTGCAAAAGTTTTGCATGCTCCAATGTATTACCGTCTACCAAATCCTGACCTTCATCAGGGTAGGGAGTGTTGTTAACAAGAGTAGAGAACCATTCAAATTCATCAGTTTTATCGTCATCTAGCCAAGATACGACGTCAGTCTGAGGCGTCTTCTTCTTCTTCTTTTTCCAAGGCCTAGATGATGATTCTGGTTTCTGAACTTGTTTGGGAGAGGTGGGTTGTTGTAGGGGCTCAAGGACCTCTTCATCGTCACCACCCGTGTACTCAAAGTGATCACCGATTTTCTGAGTCAGGGGTGGTAACTCGGAATCGTCCTTAGGTTTATCTGTAGAAGAACGAGGAGGAGACCTTTGTTGAGTAGGAGTCCGTTGGAGAGGAGGTAACATAGAAGATGATTCACCAGACTTCTTCTAACGTTTAGCTTTATCATGCTTATCCTGATCCTTGTCTTCATCATCTCTAGGACGTTTAGACTTTTCTGCTTCGAATCTACATGCTTCTTTGAGTTGGTAGTCCAGCAATGCTTGAAACAGCTTTCCTTCCTCAGAAGTAAATGTCCCAGATCGTGTAGACATTTGTGTGACAAGCTTGGCCACCAATTCATTATCCGAGAAAACTACAGGATCAGATGGATTGATTGTGACGGTTAAAGGTGTGGATCTTATAGTTTGCTTGGCTATCTGCATAAGATTCGGATATAGTTGTCTGGTAAACATCTCCTTTGTGACTTTAGGAACGATATCTAGAAGGTACTTGTTAGTGTAACCTTCGATCATTTCGTTCAGTTCCTCTTGACGATGACTTTTCATGAACTCCTGAACGAATTCCCTTTCTTTCTGCATCTTGTCATTCTCATCATTTAAGTACTGTATTTGGTCAGCAAACCAATTCAGTTTTCTGTAGAGCACGTTCTTCTTTCTGACTTGTTGGACAGCTTTCACAATACTTTCATGAGCATGAGAAATCCAAGATCGAGGTGGTTTCTTCACAGATTTGGATGTTGATTTGGTTGATTTCTTTGATGGTGGTGGTGAGGAATGAGATGAAGAATCTGATGAGGAGGAGACATGAGGAGACTCGGGGTCCTTGGGCGGTTCAGAAGTTTCCTTCTGTGTGTGTGTAGGACTTTCCAGAAGCAGCTTGTCATAATCAGCATCTTTATCATTCTCAGACTTCTCAGTTTCAGTTTTCTCAAACTCATATTCGATAGTATCCTCCACAAGCTTTTGTTGTTGCACAAGAGTGGTGGCACCAGATCCCTTATCGGGTCGATTAACCGCATCAGGATCTGGTGAAGAGTGGGCAGCACCACTTGATCCTCCGGGGCCACCCATTTGGTCTTTTGCAAATTCTTCAGCCTTTTGAAGGTGTCTAACGAATTTAAACTTCTTCCTGTATGATTGATCCAGTAGCTCTTCTTCTTGTTCAGAGCTCTCATCATAGGGCACAAGTGCAGGAGTCTTCCCTTTTCCTTTATCAGCTTGAGGACTTGGAGGTTTTGGTACTGAAGGATTGTCATCCTTTGCAGTTTCAGAGTAGGTAATCTCTTCATCTGTGTCAGTACCTTCAGAGCTTTCGTCCACAAGCTTTCTTTGCAGTTCAGGTGTGGGAATAGGTTCAGCTTCCTTTACGGGAACAATCCTTTTACGAGGAGGATTCCTTTTGGGAAACTTCCTTTGACTTTCAGAACTTACTGCACTTCCAGCACTTCCTCTTCTGGTTCTCCGAATAGGAGTTCCTGAAGGTTTTTCATCAAGATGACCAACTTTGCCTTCTTTTACTGCTACTAGATACCTTTTGTACATTTCAAGCTTCTTGAGTTCTTTAGATAGAAGGTGATCAGGCAGCACGGCACCCTGCTTCTTAGTTGTTGATTCCTTGATTCTGATAGAAAGGATAGGTTCGGACAACAAGTCGTGATTGTCGGGGTCATTGAGCCTCATGGGGATATCAGGATTAAGTCCAAGTGCTCTCTGGATCAAAAGCTTTGTGTATCTGACATAGGGAATCTTTGAGCCAATTTTCTTGTGAAATGACATCATGTCTTCCCATAACAGTGCTTCAATTTTGATGTCCTTTTTGTTGATTAATGACCAGAAAATTTGTAGTTCCATGAGCTTGGGATGCTCATATCCACTATCACGACCATAAACAGACTTGGTAATGATGATGTAGAGGGTTCTCCACGGTTGAGGAATGTTCTTAAGCTCCACGTGAGAATGCTTAGTAACAATCCCCGAAGCTTCATCATAGCCAATGTCAAGAATAAATTGTAGAACTGTCTCTTCAGTAGGTGTGGCAAAGAAGTCAGTTGGCTCGATTTCAGGAATGAGAAGAACAGCCTGTAAGTCAGCATGAGTGATGGTGACTTGTTTGTGATTAAGTGTCACTGTCACTGCACTTTGACCTGTGATCCTCTGCATAGAACTCCAGAATTGCTGAATGTAGATTTCTGGTACAGTAGCAGAGTGTAAGAGCATGTTCTGGTATGGATGATTCCTTAGAATATCCACAGCAATGAGACAAGAATATTCTGAGCATGTGAGGGTTTCAAAGTCAACCCTAAGGTTATTCTTTCCAATCTTACTCGGATAGCCATTTGGGAAGATATCAGCAATAGTGAGAATTTCAGGTGCATCCACATTCATTTGAGCAGCCATGTCGTGATCTGAAATAACATTAGCCAAAAGAACCAACATATCGAAAGACATAATGTTAGTCAACAGAAGGTCTTATTGTCTAGTTATTGAATGTACAGTGTCAATGATTGTTACGAGTCCTAAGTCACTTGTTTGTCCAATAGTCTAATGACGTCGTAAAATGTTTCTTGAGTTAGTTAACTTTAAGTTTTAAAGTTTATGTTATCACTTATAGTTCACAACATATCAAACGTTTAAGTTTATTAGTGACATTATTGGATTCGTGACGATATGATTTGTTTATTAACAAGTTTGTACACGTAACAATTCATAATGAAGGTCAATCCATGCTTAGGCGTAGATTTGGCAAAGTTAAGCGTAAACAGAAATGATATACGCGTAGACGAAAGCTTACGCGTAGGATCCTAACTTACGCGTAAGAAAAGTTACGCGTAGGAAAGGGGGCCTTATGCGTAGGGCTTACGCGTAGGCGTATAAAGACCTTACGCGTAAGGCTTACTCGTAAGAGTAGACCTTATGCGTAGAGTCACTGTTTACGCATATCCTTCACAGGATACGCGTAGTCCCATTGTAGAACCTTATGCGTAGTAGTTACGCGTAGAATTTCTCTTACGCATAACTGCCTACGCGTAAGGTAATCCTTATGCGTAGAGTAACAATCAACCTTGATTCTGAATTTTATGCGTAGCAAGCCTGAAATAAAACAATCATATCATCAATCTTAACACATATATTCATTCTAAAATCAAATCATGGCATGAAAGCTTGTAAATCATTTATGCGTAGAAACACTTACGCGTAGGTCAAAACCCTAAGGGTTATGAATTACGCATAAGATTTCTAACCATGGAAATTGCACCAAACTTTATCTGGTAGGTCTTAGATGTTATAAGAGTCTAATAACCAAGTTTTAACACTCAATTCGTGATGAATCAAAAATACCCAAGCTTTAGAACTTTAAACCCTAATTCCTAATTCTGAGTAAATCAGTGTTTCTGGGTTGTTATAGAACCTGGATATCATCAATTCAACATCATATAAACATAACACAACAATCTTTTTGACCAGAAACATACACATTTGAAAACACCCAAAATCACGCATAAACCCTAATTTTGAAAATCATTCAATTCGAGTTTCTGGGTTTGTTTTGAGGATAGAAAACATATCATTGATGTTATTAAAACATTTTGACATTATCTTTTTAGTCACAAACACATAACACATGATCATGTGTTCTTACGCGTATGCGAAGAACACGAAATCACCCATATAAGTAGATTTGACCGTTGGATTCATTTAAAAATCAAAACCAATGTTTAAAAACATGTTAGAAACATTAATCCACTTACAGTTTGATGATCAATAACGCAGATTGGATGAGCGATTTTTAGGCGTAGGGTCTTTTAGGTGTAAGTAATAAATGTGATGGAATAGTTATGTGGAGAGTGGTTTTATTAAAATGACTTTAACATTTTGACAGTTTTGGTCCCTCCGCCTTTTCCTTTTTCATACAAAGCCATTTAACTTCCATTTTAGTTACCAAACAAAGATTTTGAGAAAGAAACTTGACGACACTCCCCCTCGACTTAAGAAACTAATGAAAGGTTATAAATTTTAGTCCGAGGAGTGTCATTTAGCCAAAAAAGTTTACCACCATTGATAAAAGAAACAACCGGGATGTGATAACATGCAAGTACACAGATGTTTTGAAACAGTTAAGTGATACTTTTCTCCCCCTCAACACTTGTTCGGAAAAATACTGAAATTTGAAAGATTAAAGTGTTGATGGAAGAAATGTACTTGCCATGTTGAAAGAAAAATAGATTAGAAGAATATTTTTGTTGGTTTATCAGGTTTTATATTTTTGTATTTTGTTTTTTGAAAAATTATTTACAAAAGATGTTTTGATGTTTGACAGGTTTTTAAGACTGTTTTAAGAGGTCATCCAATTCCTATTGAGTCAAACACCTCATACCAATCCGGTGGACCAACTCATTAAACCTAGCGGGAGGCAAGGCTTTGGTGAGGAGATCTGCCAATTGGTATTCTGTACCCACAAAGTATAATTCAACGGTACCCTGTTCCACGTGATCCTTGATGAAATGATAAAGAATATCGATGTGCTTTGATTTCGAATGCTGAACAGAGTTGCACGAGATCGCAATGGCACTCCGATTGTCGCAGTACATCGGGATTCTGTCGAATACGTAACCATAGTCTTTGAGTTGTGTTCTCATCCATATGACTTGAGTACAACACGCGGACATGGCTACATATTCTGCTTCGGTTGATGACAGCGATGTACAATCCTGCTTCTTTGATTGCCAAGACACCAGTTTATCACCAAGAAATTGTAGAGCTCCTGAAGTACTTTTCCTTGAGTCTAATCATCCTGCGTGATCAGCGTCTGAAAAAGCGATTAGTTCAAAACCAGAATCCTTCGGATACCAGATCCCCAAGTTAATGGTTCCCTTGATGTATCGGAGGATTCTTTTAGCCTCAGAGAGGTGGGTTTCAGTTGGTCGCGACTGATAACGGGAGCATAGATAAACGGCAAAGACAATATCAGGTCTGCTAGCTGTTAGATACATGAGAGACCCAATAATACTTCAGTATTTAGTAGGGTCAACTAATTTCCCATGTAAATCAGCGTCTAGCTTCTTGGTATGAGTCATTGGTGTGGCATAAGTATCACAGGTTTTCATTCCAAATTTGTTTAACAATTCAAGGGCATATTTGGACTGACTCAAGAAAATACCACGGGGTGATTGATGAACTTGTAATCCTAGAAAGAACGTAAGTTCACCCATCATGGACATTTCAAAAATTTTCTTCATTAGTTTTGCAAAAGCGATTGAAAACTTTTTATGTGTAGACCCAAAAATGATGTCATCCACGTAAATTTGAACAATTAAGATATGTGCCCCGTGATATTGTATAAAAAGAGTTGGGTCAACCGAACCTTTGGTGAAATTATTAGCAATGAGGAAAGATGATAGCTTATCGTACCATGCCCGAGGGACTTGTTTGAGACCATAAAGAGCTTTGTTCAGTTTGTAGACATGGTTCGGGAACTCTGGATCAACGAATCCTTCGGGTTGGTTGACATAAACCGTTTCTTTCAGTTGTCCATTGAGAAACGCAGTTTTGACATCCATTTGAAAGACCGTCATATTCATATGAGCCGTGAACGCGAGAAATATCCGAACAGCCTCAAGACGAGCAACCAGAGCAAAAGATTCTTCAAAGTCTATTCCCTCTTCCTGACGATAACCCTTAGCAACTAGACGTGACTTGTTTCGGATTACGTTTCCTTCAGCATCCAATTTGTTTTTCCAAATCCATTTGAGACCAATGACGTAGACCCCTGTTGGTCTTTCAACCAGTTCCCATACTTCAAGACGTTTGAATTGGTTGGGTTCTTCTTGCATGGATTCAATCCAGTTATCTTTTGTCATTGCGTCTTTAATGTTTTTAGGCTCAGATTGGCAGACAGTGAGTGCATAAATGCAATGTTCACCATCTGTGTGAAGACGTTGTCTCGTAACGACTGGTTAATTCGGGTTGCCAATAATATTAGCCAGAGGATGGTCTTTTGTCCATCGATGTGTAGAGGGTTGATGTTGGTATACATTGTGCAGATTCTGAGGATTCAAATGGTTTGTTGAAGATTCCGCGACATCTGGTGCAGCAGCCTCATTAGCAAACGGGTTGAAGAACGCATTTGGATCAAAATCTGCAGGTGGGGGTACTTCATTCAGAATATCATCAGCTGGTTCATCATTGTTGGAAGCGGTGTGTTCAACTGTTGTGGTGGAGTCAACTAGTGTAGGTGCATCTTCAACAGTAGTTGTTGTAGCAGGTGTATCAGGTATAGGAATATTATCAGGTTGAGCAGCGGAAACAGCGGATACACCTGGAGCACGTTCATCAATATCGTCACTGAACAGCGGAGCAAATAACCTTTCCATTTGTTGACGAGTGAGCTGGGGGCTGTGTTCAGCTGATGATGGGGGTTGTGGGAAGTTTAAACGGTTGTGTCCGGGTTCTAAGCTGTTATACTCAGAAGCCATTTCCGTGAGTTCATCAAAATGAGCATGAATCGTTTCCATCACATGTTTTGTACGACGATTCCAGATCCGGTAACCTTTAGAATTCTCACAATATCCAATAAAGACACCAATTTCAGCTTTGGCTTTGAGCTTTCCAAAATCATCACGATCATTATTCGGATAGCAAAGGGATCCAAATACATGAAAGTGTTTGAGATTCGGTTTATGGTTGTGGACAAGCTCAAAAGGTGTTTTGTTGTGGCGTTTTGTGATCATAGAACGGTTTTGAGTATAGCATGCAGTAGATACAGCTTCTGCCCATAAGTAATCTGGAAGTTTAGCATTGATTAACATTGTTCTTGCAGCTTCCACTAACGTTCGGTTTCGTCTTTCAACAACTCCGTTTTGTTCTGGTGTACGTGCAATAGATGTTTGATGCTGAATTCCCACTTTCTCATAAAATTCACGAAGGGTTTGGTTAACAAATTCAGTTCCTTTGTCTGTTCTGATTAGCCTGACGGTGTTGCAGAGCTGAACCTGTATTTTCGTGAGAAAGGTGATGATCATTTGTGGAGCTTGGTCTTTGCTTCGAAGAAAGTAGACCCAAGTCCATCATGAGTAGTCATCAACAATTACTAAGATGTAGCGTTTGCCATTGATCGTTTGCACGCGCATTGGGCCACACAAATCCATGTGAAGAAGATGAAGCACATGCTGAGAGCTGTGTTCCACCTTTGAAGGAAAATGAGCACGAGTGCTTTTCCCTTGTTCACAGGCTGAGCAAAGGTGATCTTTTGAATACCGGAATCGTGGGAGACCTTCAACTAGTTTGTGTCGAGCAAGGTTGGTGATGGTTTGAAAGTTTAGATGTGAGAGACGACTGTGCCATAGCCAGGATTTTGTTGATGTTGCCTTTGAAAGTAAGCAGATGGGAGATGAAGCAACCATGTCTTGCATAGAGATAGTGTAGAGACTAGAATTACGCGAGCCAGACATAAGGTCATTTCCTTGTAGATCACGAATGAAACAAGTTTTCTCCCAGAAAGCAACCTCCAAATCTCCATCACAAAACTGACCTACTAAAAACAGATTGTGACTGAGGCCTTCCACATAGTAAACCCTGCTGATTTCGATGTTCCCATTGACATAATCTCCGTAGCCCATGATAGCCACGAAGTGATCATTCCCGAACCTGACAGTGCCAATGAACTTTGCAATAAAGTTTGATAACAGTTTAAGGTTGCATGTCATGTGTCAGGAACATCCGCTATCAACAATCCAGAGAATGATCTGTATCACCAGCATTACACACAGACGACACAGATGGAATAGAAGTAGATGTGGAACCCGAAATGTTAGAGGGTTCCGAAGCAGTGATAGGAGACATACACACATTAATGATTTTAGGCATCCATTTAAATCCGAGTGTGTTATATATCCATTTCTGCCATCTATAACTACTCTTTGCTTTAGTCTTAGTGAATGCACTAGGTGGTACTACATTCTTAGGAGGTGAAACTGGGGCTACAGGGACAACAATGCTTGCCTTAGAATCTAAAGAAGGCGGTCTACCAAGCACGGACTTAGAATGATTAGTGGGCCTAGAGGTATTCCGAGTCTTAGGATTCCGTAAACGAGAGATGATAGCTTTAGCAACACATTTGTCATGACAATCAGAATTCATACTTTTACGACAAATAACACAAGGTGCATCAGACTGAATATCAAAAGTACTTAACGGTTTAGCATTCATTACATCACTATTTCTATTACATTTGCCAGACGCAATATCTATAGTGGAAGCAACGTGAGTCTTATGCATAGTCCTAGGGTGTTCTTCTACTTTAGCATTCCTTATTGATCTTTTCTTAGGTCGCAACTTCCTATTCTTCGATTGAGTGCTCCTAGGCTGTGAAGTGCGGACGTTTGGAAAAGACGCAACTATTCCTGTTTCAGTAGAAGGAAGCACGTTAGCAACTTGTGATTTGCCAGTAGGGATTCTAGGTGCACGATTACTAAGTGTTACTGGAGCTAATCTCTTAATGATGGTTGGCGGAAGTTGTTCATACTTTCCTAACATTTCTCTTAACTTAGAGATAGTGTGAATCAAATCTTGATTTTCAGAACGAATGTTACCAGCAAAATTCATGACTTCTCTAGTGTGAGCAAGATAGTGATCAAGTTCGTTTGATGCTTCATGACGAGTCTTATTGAGTAAATCAAATATGACACCATATTCCTGTTTAACTTTTACAAGCGCTTGTTCATATTTTGAGATTTGACCTTTCAAAGACACGTTTTTATCATCCAGTTGCGCAAATTTAGGATCAGAAGATTTTTCATGCAACTGAGTGATTTTCTTTTGAAACCCAAGTTGTTGATTGTGAATATCTTTTTCACACCAATTAAGACGACGTTTTGCATTGTAAAGTTCGTTGAGTAATTGTTTATTTTCAACTTTTAAAGACTCGATCTGAAGCACATTATCAGTATTCTCAACAATTACCACAGAGTCAACATTATCAGCAGAGATATAATCAGATGCACGTGGCAAAGAATAGAATAACACAACATTATGGATATCAGCACATATAACATCTTCCAAGAGTCGATCAACATCTTTTCTCAACAGTTTCTTTTTACGTTTAGTATTAGAAATAGATGTTTCAGTTTTCTCGAAAACGACCTTCATCACTCCAAGTTCCTTATGAAAATCCTTTTCCCAAGCTAATGCACAACTTTTCAAATTTTTAACGTTAGGTAAAAGATTTTTCTGAAAAATGTCTCTTTGTTCTCGCGCCAGAGGCGATTGAAAATGATCAATTTTGATTTCAGAACGATATTCTATCTCATGTTGTAAAATTTTGAGGTCAGCCATGAAAATGTCAAAATATCTAAGAATTTTTCGATTTTCAGGTTTTGAGTTTACTTCACTGATGGAAGGTAAAGGACCATAAGTTTGTGCATAATCTGGTTGGGGATTAACATTAGAAGACTCAGGTGTTTTGATGATAACCCTTGGTGTGTTAGAAGAATTCGTTGGTGTGACGAAAGTGACCGGTTTTGAATAATTAAAAGGTTTGTTGTAAACAACAGTTTTTAATTTTGATCGACTCTCGTCTTCTGCATCTAATTCCTCTTGACGATGATATTCAACAACACTCATAACAGTATCATTAATTTTATATTCTGCACTGGAAACTTCAGGATTTGGTTTGAATGTTTTTAGTGAAAGCTTTGGTTTGTAATCAGCTAGATTTGGTCCATATCCTTTTGGATTGGGTTTTAAAGTAAACTTTTCAATAGCTGTTACTGATTCACCATGTTTGTAAACAACAGTTTTAAACTCTTTAATTTTGTGTTGCAAGCCGATAATTTCTTCAAGAAGGTCATCTACCCGATTCGTTGAATGCTTTTTGTAAGCGGAGAACTGTTTTTGATAAGTTAACAACTCAGCCTTAGCTTTTTGATTTTCCAAGGTGAGAGCGTTAATTTGCTTTTTATGTTCATGTTTCAGTTGTTCTATTTCAGACAACAAAGCATTCTTCGAAGCGGCTAGATTACGCATTTGTCTCTCTAAATATTTTTCGTTTTGATGAGATTTAGCAAAAGCGGCTTCAAAACCTTTTTCACGGTTTTCTTGAGTTTTGAAAAAGTTGAGTTGCATTTGTAAGCATTCAAAATCCTTTGTTAACAGTGCATTTTTGCTTTTTAAGTCCTTATTTAATGCATAACATTCCTCCATTTTGATTTGATGGTCTTGAATTAAACGAGCAAAATCTGGATGAGGCAACAGTTCGGCTTGTTCAACGTGAGTCACAACATGATCATTATTTAGATCCTCAAGTACAACCACGGAGTCAATTTGATTATCAAAGGAAACCATAAGGTCATCTTGATCGTCAAATGTAACTACAGGGTTAATTTGAAAATCGTCAGAATGAGATGTAGATGACTCATTTTGAACAGTCTGAGCCGTGCCGGATTCAGATATTGGCGGAGATATTAGTTCAGATATGATGATGGTTTGTTCGGGTACCTGAGACAAGCCATCAGTGTCATACACTGGGCCTGTGTCACTCATGTGTAACTCATGCATATTAGCCATCAACATAACAGCTGCATTGGCCTGCAAGTCCTCCATATCATCATCTGAGTCTGCATCTGCCATAAAGCTCTGTTCTTTGTTTGTGAGAGATCCACCAGCTTCATCCTTAAGAGCCAAAAGAAGAGCCTCTTTGAAATAAGCACTGCCCCTAGTCCTTGGCTTTGGGCATGCATTAGCCAGGTGTCCCTTCTCATTGCAGTTGTAGCATCAAAGACCATTCAACCCATTCTGAGCATTTCCCTATTCCACCACTTGAGCTCTGTTGTTATTCCTACCCATAGCATTAAACCCTTGACCACCTCCCATTTGACGACCATAACCACGATTCTGAACTTCAACTCGTCCATTGTTCACAATAGCCTGATTTCTTGTATTGGATGAGGAACGAATACGATTGTTGGATTTGTTGGTATAACGGCTAAAAGCATTAGCAATCATAACAAATCCCTGTTGCAATGCTTCGAACGGATCGTATTCCTCATTAGGTTGACTATAAAGTGCTTGATCATTGTTGTTGTTGTAAGGAACCAATTGATTTTGTTGAGGTTGTTGTGATTGATCGTTTGGTGTGACTGAGGCAGTTGGTTGAGTTGCTTGTTGAGGAGGATAACTTTGTTGAGCATATAAGGCAAGTTGTTGATTTTCCGGATGTGTAGGTGGAGCAATTTGAGCACGGAGAATCCTTTCCCGATCAACTTCCTTTTCATGAGGCTTCAAGTAATCGTACAACAATCCATATGTAGAATGATGCATATTCTTCGCTTGACGGAGAAAAATGACATACTTCTCCCATTCAGGACCAAGACTACTCAGGAACTTAGTATTCACTGCAATTCTTGGCATGATGATGTTGTGTTTATCCAAATCATTGATGATGTCTGAAAATCGATGATGATAAGACTCGAGTGTCTCTCCAGGTTCAATCATGAAGTGTTCATAAGCCAAGTAAATTTTTGATTCCAAATCCTCCTGATTGAGTACCGATCCTTCCATAAGAAGACGAATATGATCCCACATTTTCTGTGCAGTCTTTTGAGCATCAACACTACGAAGAATTGTGTTTGGTAATCCTAAGAGGATATATTCCATTGCAAGTTCATCTGCTTCATAGTGTAGAAGTTCTTGAGGATTCAAGTCTGTAACAGTAGCAATGTTCGTTTGTTCATCTCTTGGTGGAATGGCATTTGGATCTCCGGGTACAATGACAGTAGGCATCTCAAATGGACCTTCCAAGATAACCTTCTTTAAGAACTTTCCATGTGGCTTCTTCAGATCACAAAACCTAAAGAACCTTATAACCCATTGATCGTAGTTTCCTGGAGTGAGCATTGGAGGTCTATCAAGTGATCCAGCCTTATGAATTGATTGTTGGCTGCTTAAAGCTTCACACATCTTTGCAAACCAAGTGGGTTCCTTCATAGTGTTCCTTGATGGATGTTGATTGAAATCATTTGTGTAGGGTTGAACTTGAAGACTTGGCGGTGTTTGAACCATTTGTGGTGGGGGAATTGCACCAAGTTGTGGAGTATGTTGTTGATTAAATTGTTGTTGATAAAATGCTTGTTGTTGATTCCATTGTTGATGTTGTGGACTTAGTTGTTGTTGTCGTTGAGGATAAGTGTAAGGGAAATAGTTAGAGTATGGTAGTTGAGACATGTTGAAAACTTGTGTTGGTAAAAATGGATCTTTGTAGTCGAATGAACCTTTGATGAAGAAGTATCCTTAGGCGTAGAAATCACAATAGCCAAGTAGCACTTATGCGTAAAAACACCAAAGTTACGCGTAACAATTAGAAGTTACGCGTAGAATTTAGCTTACGCGTAAGTAGGGAAAAGACGCTAAAGTTATGCGTAGACAAAAGTTAGGCGTAGGGTTATCTTATGCGTAAGACTATGCTTAGGCGTAAGAAAAATCTTATGCGTAGGATTTCTACGCGTAAGCTTTATGCTTATGCGTAAATTTAGGGTTTTATCCCAAGTGATCTTTTACACTTCACAGTGCAAAAGATATCCAAAGTCGACGTATTTTCAGGCTTATCCAAGCAAGAAAACACGGAGTAAACCACGAAAACGAAGATCAAACCAAGGAAATACTTACGCGTAGTTTTAGGGTTTCACTACGCGTAGGTTTACTCGTAAATTTGATATTGCTCAAAGATGTTTCTAAACCAGTTTTTGTGTGATGAAATAGCTTCAAGATCACCAAATAACACAAGAATGTGAAATTTGATGAACCAAACCTTCTAAAACAGTTACGCGTAGAACTACACCCACGAATAAAAACTAGTTCAAAAACAATGATCCACGCATAAAGTTCCAAACTTTTTGCCAAAAAACGTTAGTTTAACACCTTATAACGTTGAAAGTACAAGAATCTTGGATTAAAAAGTGTAAAAAATGCGTTTTTAAGCTAACCAAAGATATGGTACCGTACGTTATGCGTGAGACCAAAACTCACTTCAAACAATACGTTCACCCAACTAGTAGGCGATTGATACCACTGTTAGGTCACTAGTTTTACAAACACAAGTAATATAGAAAGAGATAAGGCGATTGAACAAGTAAAACACACACACACATACGCGTAATAATACGGTTAAGCAAAGATGTGAAAGAGAGTGAATAACTTGAACAACCAACCTTCAAATGAAGGTTTACAAAGGTATTTATAGGAGGAAAGCTAGGGCAACACTCCTAGTTTCCATCCTTTCTAAAATGGGTTTGGGCCTAAGCTCATGGGCCTTCTACATAAGCTTAAGGCTAATAACAAACATAAAGGCCATAATAAAGCTAACTATTACATATTAATTACTAACACTTGATTATGGTTTGGGAGTGATTCCAACAGTATTCATTTGTTTTTTAGTATTGGATTTCCGTTTATATTTATAAAAGAATGTTCATATTAAATTTCAAATAGTAAAGGAATAATCATGATAAGTATAAATTTCTTTTGCTAATAAATAATTTAATATTAGTTGTTTAAAACTAAATATTATAAACTTATTATTACTTTTATTTAGGAGTTGATGAGTTAGGAATTTTTCATTATAATTTTGGATTATATATTTTTATTAACAACTGAATATTTGTTATTTTTTCCCCTGGACATAATATATAGAAGTTAATACATTGTTAACTTATATTACAAAAAGTTTGAAAAATAATTGATGAATGATTGTTTTAAAATTCTAATCAGTTTTCAAGTTGGGAATATATTTTTTGTCTGAAATTTCTTTTAAAATATGCGACGTAAAATTATAGATTAATCAAACCACAAAAACATAGAATCTAATTGGTATAATCAACATCTATTAATTAACACCAAAATAAACCTATTTATTCATGAAACATCATTCCTAATAAACACTGTGGGAAATTTTTAAGTAGAATAACTATAACAAACTAAGATTTTAATATCTGGAGAAACTTGATGTCATTTCTGCTTAGAAATCTTTATCACTATTCTCATCCTTAGTGGTTTCATAATCATTATATCCATCATTTATAAAGAATGGTTAATCATCATTAGAAGATACAGATCTAATACTATATGCATTTGAATCGACTTCCCAAGCTTTGTCTTCAATGAAGTTGTTAGCAACATCTTTCCCGTGCAATTTACCAATAATGTCAACCATATCATTCCACATGTCCTCATCAATCATGTTATGTTTGTGCAACATCTCTTTATCATTATGCTCATCAATGACAGTATATTTGTAGTCACCTGCATAAATTGGTTTTTTTTTTAAATAAAATAAACATACATTGAAACTTAATTTTTAACAAACAACTCTGGAAGCCCTTTAAAAGAAACTACCTGTTGAAGAATCTTCATTGATTTCTTCATCAGGGATAATATATTTTAGACTATAATGCTTTAAATCGTAGAAAGGCTCTTCTAGGTCATTGATATTAAACCATATGCCATCATCACTAACATTTTCATTGATGGTAAGTTCGTCATGTATATCTTCATCAATGAGCATATAGTGTTTTTTTAGACACGATGCAGACGATGGATTTCTTTTTGGACGCTTAAACGAAAGTGGTTCATCATCATCTGATATCTAAATTACAAAATAAAAAGAAAATAAACATACTATATGATATTATTTAATTTTTTCAAAAATAAAATATAATTTATACTTGAAAATTCACACCTGCATCACATGTTTGTCATTCTGATTAGTTGTTTTTTTATTTTCTATGGATGTGGTTGTTTTTTAGTATCTGATGAATTATGATTATTCTTTGGTCGCTTACAAAGTATCCGTTTTTGGTAAGTCTACGCTATTTACGAATCACTGGAACATGCTGCAATTATTTAACAGTTATTAGCACATCTTGTTAATTGGATTTTGTTAAAAAAAAAAAAAAAAAAAAAAAAAAAAAAAAAAAAAAAAAAAAAACAAAACTTGGTAATCATATTTGTTCATCATCTGATATAATAATAAGGGGCTTTTGCATATATATCCTTTCGAAAATACAAAACTGCATATATATCCAAAGCATGCATAAAAACCATTGTACTATGTGCCTAAAAAACTTGTACAAAGGATAAATATGCAATTATTCACTTTGGGAGGGATATATATGCATTTTTGCCTAATAATTAATTGGTTTATCTTCATGAAATACATCAGTAGGAGATGTATTTGGATTAGGTGTTTTTGTTCCCTGCATATCAGGCTAAAAATTGTTATTAGTCTGCATGATGGTAGGGCAGAATTAAGTTACCAATATTAACGATTTGCAATTAATTTAAACATACATACCTTTGTTGATTCTGGCTTCACCACGGTTTGTGTGTTATGACCGCCTTAATTATTTTTGGAATATATATGTTAAATATAAGTTATAAATTTTGATATATATTAGATGAATCTTATGAATAAAATTAACAAACGTTTTTATGGAATATTCTTGTTTAAATATTATATATATCGGTTAAAATATTTTAGGAAGTGATATGTTACGTGTTTAATTTTAAATTTTAGTAAGAATTATATATATGTTTTGAATATAATTAAGGATTTGGTATATTATATACTATTTTTAAAGTTGTTTTCCTATAATTTTATAGTAGTTCAATATATGTCAATACATAATTTTTATAACAAATGTTAAAGTTTTTTTTTAAAAATTGTGCTGTTCATAAAGTAAATAGTAATGTTAAAGAAATATTAAACATGATATTAGTGTAAATCAACCAAACTATTACAACAAATTATGAAAAGTATGTCGTATGTAATTCATCATAGGAATAGCTTTCCAAACCATCATCATCTATTTCACTATCTTTTTCTTTGTCAACAGCCGGTTTTGTTTTTTTGTTGATCTTCTAAATGCTTTAACTTCTCTCCAGAGTTTGTTTGCATCTTTCCTTTTTCTTTCAACTTTTCGTCGTAGGCATGTTTTTCTTCCCACAATTTATCTTTACATTTCTTTGCTCAGAACACCACCAATCATACAATGAGAGTTTCTTTCCTGTTGTTTTTAAAATAGGACATAAAACATTAATTTGAATTTGTTTTATGTCAATTTCGTAACACATAAATATTATGATGACGGCTACTTAATTTGCATAATATGTTTTATTAAAACATATTGGAATAAGAAACATTCAATATGAACATACCTAGAGTTTCAGAGATTTCTACTGCCTCTTTAGATGACTCTGATAATTTTCTGCAATAAATAACAAATTAAAAATCACTAGAACTAATTTTAGGACATTAGGTCGTATAAATTTAAACCAAATTAGTAGTCTTACATCTGCTTTGCTTCCAGAATGTTACATTCAATAGCATCATTTCTGGGTTGTTCAATATTTGAAGACATCATCAGGAATTTGAAGGTTTCAAAACTGACTGCAGAGGGGTAAATTGGTAGGGGTTTTTTTTGTGTGGTAAAAGTTAAACTATACGCCCATGTATATAAACAAAAGGCGTGGAAGTTGGAAAGTTTGCTATTAATTATGAGGATTTTCCGTAGTTATGTAAATTATTCGTATATTTGTTTGGATTTTGAATATCAATTAAATATCTCATGCCTAAAAGTAAGGATAATAAAATGTAGATTGTTTGTTTTTTAAAAATCATCTGTCTATTTTTAGGAAAACTATTTTGTATATATTGTCCATTATTTTTAAAAAAATACTTGACTATATTGAGGAAGATAAGCATGGTTTTATAGTTGCATACCTACATGCATGCATCTTCTTTTAATACTAAATATACATAACATTTTTGTTTAAAAAGTAACCATTCAAAATAATTAAACATATATAAATGGATTTACCCTTAAAAGAAACCTATCTGATAAACTTGTAAACAAAAGTCTTAAACAAAAAAACAATATCCAGTATAAATAAATAATCCATAGGAAAATAGATTTAAAACTATGGAAAAAATTGTTTCTTGATTCCAACTAAGGACTCTCTTCCAAAGAGTTTGGTACAATTGTTTTTGCCGGGTTGTTTTCTCCATCCTCATCCTCTATTCCATTTTCTAATTGATCCACCGCATCACGGGCTCTTTTCTTGACACTTCCTGATGGTTGGTCACTTGTAGTAGCATTGTCATTTGTTGTTGTAATTTCAAAGTCCAAAAAAGATGTTTCATTATCAAGCATAGTTTCACAGTTATTGTGCTCATTGGATATACATTTTAAACACTCTTCACCTTCCCGTGTTTGTTCAAATTTGTTATTGTTAGCCTTAATAGTTTTTATTAGAAGTGATGGTCATTCACATTTAGGAACTTTGTAACATGTGTTAGATATCGTGATAGAATAGTCATCGGGCTCGTGGATTGGGCTAAGCTAATTGGTTAAAAGATAAGCTATGCTAGCCGTTTATAAGCTTATGTATCCCAAGCCCAATCCAAGTCCAAGTCATGGCCCTTGCCAAGCCCATTAGGGTATTATTGTAAGGAACTATAAATACCCCTCAAAGTCTCATTTGAGGGGTGTGCTTGAGTGTGTGTGTGTGTGTTTCATATGAATATTGTTTTCATCTTCTTTTCTTTATCTCTCTAAACATACACGATCCATATACATCAAGTCACCAAGTTCTTCTCTTCACCTTTCTATTCTTATTTATGCGTAACTGTTGTGGTTTATGCATAAAGCGTGTTTGTGTCTAAAGTTGTGATAAGGTATACGTGATAAAAGGGGCTTTACAATTGGTATCAATCGCCTAACAATGGTTTAGGAGTGTTGTGTTACGTTTTGTATTAGAACTTTACACAAAAGTTGCGTTTTTTCCTATAAAACGTGGACTTTTATCATAAAGTTTTGATTTTTACGTGGTTTTAAGCTTAAAGTTGTCGACTTTCTTGTTTATTAACTGTTTTGGAAGAAGTTTGTGCAAAATAAATCATTTGGAAACGTGTTTTTGGGTAAAAATTCGTGTTTTTTCATTTCTGGGCATTCCTACGCGTAAGCTACTTTTTGGTCAAAACCCTATTCTTACGCGTAAGAAAAGTCAAAACCCTAATCCTACGCGTAAGGTCTACGCGTAAGAATTTTGATTTCTACGCATAACTTTTTGGTGCAGATTCTTCGAGCTTCAACGGTTACTCAGTGCTTCCCTCACTTGGATAAGTGTGTGGAACACTTCGACTTGTGGATATCTTTTACGCTGTGACAGTGTAAAGGATTTTTGGTTTTAAACCTAACTTTACGCATAAGCATAAACTCTTACGAGTAACACTCTACGCATAAGCTCACACTTACGCGTAAGGTTTTTACGACTAAGTCTTTTTGTTTACGCATAAGCCCAAGGTTACGCGTAAGATACTTTCTACGCATAAGATCCTACGCCTAATCATCCTACGCATAAGCACCATATCCTACTCGTAACTTCTTCTCTCTACGCCTAAGCTCTTCAAACAAAAACAAAAAAAAAAAAAAAAAAAAAAAAAAAAAAAAAAAAAAAAAAGAAAAAAAAAATTCAAAATTGTCAATTTTTGAGGGAAAATTTGAGTAAAACTTGGAAAATTTGAGGGAAAATTCAAAATTGTCAAAATTGGCGGGAAATTTGAGTAAAATTTAAATTTTTTAGGAGATTAAACGTTCAATTTTTACGCGAAATTTAAATTTTGGTATAACTTGGAAAAATTTGGTCAAAAATTCAAATTTTTGGACCCAAATTCAAATTTTTTCGGTCAAATTTGGCGTCAAAATTGTCAAAACTGAAATTTTTCATACACCCTTAGAATTGATTTTTATAGTGAATTCCAAATTTTGGGAGAGAAAAATTTTACGACTTTGAACAGGCTTACGAGTAAGATTCACCGAAAAATATCAAACGTCCATAACTTATTAAACACAACTCCTTTATCGTTGAATCGATCCTACATCAACTTTATCATTACATACCTTCATCAATGGCAACTATGCAAGATCGTTATACAACTGCTGTCACAACTGCTATTGCTGCATTCTCCAATAATGCATTAAACATCAGTGGTTACTCTACACCGAATAACAACCAATGGATTTCATCGTATAATCCGCAGTTTGCTCAACCGAGTATGCATATGGGTCAAGGAGGACTAATGGTTGATGTTATTCGGAATCAGAATGGATTTGCTACGGGTATACAAATGGGGAATCAGATGCAATATGCAGGGCAGTTTGATGGACATCAGAGGAGTCAGATTGTGAATCAGAATATGGGATATCAGAATATGGGAAATCAAAATGGGAATAACTGTTTTATGACTTCTGTTCAGAATGCTACTTCCGAACATCAAAGCCAAAATTCAGGTTATTTTGATTCAGAATCTAGGGTCAAACGACTGACGAAGCTTGAAAGGCTCAAGTACATGTTGATGTTAGCACAGAAAGAAGAGTCGGGAATTAAATTGACTGATGCGGAATACGAATTCATGAATCCAGGACGGGCAGATAAAGCAATCAATACTGCTAACTCCAGTCATACAATCAATCAGCAGGACACAACATCAAGTTGTACTTTTGACACACCTCCGGTCTACGACACAGATTCACTCAATGAGGTACCAAATTATAGTAATGTTGCTAATCAGTTTACTCATGAGAAGCTACATTCTGTGTCTCCCGAACCTTATTATGACACATATGTGGGAGAGCAAGTTAATAGCAATGTTAACTCTGAAACTCCATATATGGATCCTAATGGAGGTCAAGGTGAACAGAATGATGCTAATGATGAGGAAACACGTGCTTATTTTGAATCGTTAATCAATAATTGTGGTATTGAGATTGAGAAAGTTAGAACGGTCAATCGCGAAGTTAAGGCAGCAAATGCTAAATTTACCGCTGAGCTTGAGAGTTACAAAGAGAACGCAAGAGCCTTTGAATTTCATAAAAACAAAGTATCAGAATTAGAAATTGCTTATCGAGATTCTGCTTTAAGAGAAAAACAATTGCAAATCAAGTATGACACACTTGATGTGAATTTGAACTTGAAAATAAAAATCTTTAAACAAGGAAATCTCTGATCTAAAAAACCAACTTTCTACACAACAAGCAACTTATTCTGATCTTGAAAAAGAGAAGAAGCAGTTAATTGCTGATTTTTCAAAACGAGAAGATTCTCTTCTTGATGAAATTCTTGATAAAAATGAGATGATCAAAAAGTTGGAAAATTTGCTTGTTACAACGGGCCATTCAACCAAATCAACCAATATGCTAATTAATCAAGTAAATCCGTATTTTCATACAACTCAAAAAATGGCTCTTGGTAACACGCCTCCTTGTTTCCTCAAGAAAACTCAGAAAGAACGGAATGTGTTGAACAATGGAAAACCTTTGCATGAACCCATAATTGTTCATGATTCTCTTGAAACGTTAGAACTATCTGATGAGAGTAGATCAAAAATGAAACAAAAGAATTCAGAAATAAAACCAATTGATTATAACAAATGGAACAAAATTAATGGAATTACTTTTGTTAATCAAAAAGAAAAGTCAAAGTTTTCCATAACACCCAGTGTTTCAAACAATGTGTCAACACCAGTTTCAAAACCAGTTTCCAAACCAGTTTCAACTCCTGTAGTTGTCTCAAAATCTCTTTCGAAAATCGAACAAATGTCTTCAAACAATCCTCTTAATACAAGTGATGCTAGAAGCATTTTAGAGGATGTTAAAACTAGAATTGGGGGACTTCAAGAGACGGTTAAAACTAAAACCACTATTACACCTAACAACTGGTTCTCTAGTTTTGATATCGAACAGAGAAAGTTTTTTGAAACTCAAATTGCCCCTCAGCTGAATGCCATCAACTCAAGGGTAACTCATTTTGAACAAGCATTTTTGAAAGAAACAACTCACTTTGTCAAGGACCATAAATCCCTGGTAAAGCAAGCTAATGACAGTGTTGAACACATCAAAGTTTTGGAAAATTTAAATGATTCTCTCTTCGAAGATGTTATGACTACCGATATCATGTCCATTATCTTACAAACATATTCTGTTGAAGATCAAGAAAGACTCCATTCTGAGACCTCCGCAATTGTTTCAAAATATGAAAATGCTCTTGAAAAACTTGAAAAAGAAAATGTGTCCTATTTTAAACAACTTGATCGAAAATCTGAGGAATGCAAGTATGACAAACTGTCGTATGAGCGTGCCTACAAGGACATGAAAGAGCAAAATGATCTTTTGAGAGCTCAGTTGGAATGTCTAAAAGGGAAGGCTGTGGATACTAAGTTTGCAAAACCATTGACTGAGGAGAAAAAAAATGTTCCCAAACCGGTTTTCAAACCAAAAATGTCTATTTCTCAGTTTCCTCCAACAGTCAATGAGAAAAATGATTTATCAAAAACAGTCACTCCACAGTCTTTGCCTATTAAAAAGAGAATTATCAAAGGTTTTGAAAAACCTGTTTTTGATAAAGAAAAAGTGTTTACACCTGGCATTTCTAAAACTAGTACACGGAATGTGACAAAAAATCCTGTTAAAGAATCTGTCGGTTCTAACAACATGGTCAACAATCACTATCTAGAAGAAGCTAGGAAAAAGGCACAGATTCGAAAAGACGGAATTTTAGGTGCAACATTTAGGGTGATGAATTCTACAAGATTTCAAGGCACTGCTAGTAGTAGTAAACCATTACCTAGGAACACTCTACAAAAGACTAGGGATTGGCTTGCATCTAAGAGTAGTTGCGCAAAAGAAAATGCTATGCCCTTAGAAAACAACACTAGGAATTCTAAGTCTTTTTCGAACAAGAATCAATTTCCAAAAGACTGTAGTGACAAAGTTAAAGCTGCTGTTTTAAACAAGAATATTGAATTTGTCTGTACTACATGTAAAAAATGTGTCTCTTCAACTAATCATGATGCATGTGTCTCACAATATCTCAAGAAAGATAATTCTCGTGCCAAGGCACAATCCACTAAGACACCAAATAGAAACAAGCCCGTTGATAAAAAGACAAACAAAAAGACACCTAATAGGACGATCTCTTCAGGACGTAGTTTTTCCAAAAATGAGTCTTTCGCTGCATCTGACAAGAAAACAACTCCTAGATCTTACCTTAGGTGGATACCCACGGGCAAAGTTTTCAACAAAGTAGGTCTTAGATGGATTCCCACAGGAAAGATTTTTGATACTTGCACCAACACAGATAATAGTGAAACTCATCATGTTAAGGAAGTCAAAACCACTACAACCGTTGCTAGTGATCACCCTCACCGTGAGGAAACATGTACTTCTAACACTGTTATTTGTCAAAATTCTTCTTCTGTGGATGTAGGTACTTGTAAAAGTGTTGAAGATTCATATACCCCGTGTGGTAAATAAGAACTTTATGCCTATCTCGCATGTGGAAATCCTTTTCTAATTCCACTCTTAACTCCACTTTTACTTGTCCCAACTTAATTTCTCTTTCTTCAAATCTTCTTTGTAAATATTTTTGAAAAACAAAATACAAAATTTGAAAAACCAACAAAAGCAAAATACAAAAATAGAAAATTTTCAAAAAATTCAAAAACATTATAAAATCAAAAATCCAAAAATATTCTTCTCACGACATGTCTCTCGTATAATCAATATTCTGTACGTTTCTAGAAATTTCATTCAATAATGATACGGACATGTACAGATGCTTGAGCGAGAATTCTTTAAATGTTTTCTAAAACATGTCGTTTCTCAAAAATTTCTTCAATAATGGCTTTCGTATACTTCAGTACGAAACCCGGACTTCAAAATAATGGTTTCTGGACACATCAGTTCAGGACCCGTGCTTCAAAGAAAGGAAAGTGCTTATCAAATCAAAGGTTTTAAATATTTTTCAAGCACTTCTCCTAAAAATGTAATGGCTTGTAAGTATTTCAGCTTGCAACCCGATCTTTAAAGAAAGGAAAGTGCTACGCAAAATCGATTTTCATAAATATCGAGCACTTATCCTAAAACAAATGAAGATAATTTTTCTTCAATATCTTCAAAAGATTTTTTAAAATCTTCATCTTGCGTACCATTGATTCGAAATTTTTCAAAAAGATTTTTCAAAATCTCTCACATTTGGTACCAAGATAACTCCCTCTAAACCCTTAATTGATTCTAAATTTTCTGTATGAAAAATATGCTTTCGTTAAGGGGGAGTATAAAACCAAATTGTTCCAAAATTCATGCTAAATCAGTTTCTCTCCAAATGCTTTCTGAAAAACATATCTTTTAATCATTTTGTTTCAAAAACATCATCGATATGCTATTTTTGAGGGGGAGAAGACGTGATTAAAATGTGATCAAAAAGGTTCAATGATCGTTGTTTGAATCTCAAAAGAGCTCGACTCAGTCGTAACCAATGAATTGACGAGAAATTAAAGTCAGGTAATGTACCATTTCGAGAAACTTTCTATGGACTTGACCAGGACGGGTAATAATTTCAAGCTAGTTCTCTAGTGATGTAAACGTGTCTCGAATCGGTCTAGCTCATTTAAAGTCGATCAATTCAAAAAGTGCAAATTCTACCCTCTATGTGCAGATTTCTGTCAAAACTTATAAGCACATGTGAAGGGGGAGTGTTTCTGAAAATATAAAACTCACGGAGTGTTTCAAACATGTTTTCTATCATAAACACTCTGAGAGATTTTCAAGAAAAATGGTTTTATGGCAACAATAGGACAGTCATGGAGTTATAAGGTGACTAAAGATAGGAAATCCGTCCTATGATCCGCCAGAGCCGGAGGGATCTACCCAAGGACAATACCCATAGTTAGTATTAGAAGTCCTTAGGTATGATTGAAAAAAAGGAGTAATGAGAGAAAGGAGAAAGAAGGGGTTGAAGAATTAAAAAGAAAAGTAAAAAAAAGGGTGAAAAGAAATAGCCCTCCATAATCAACCTTAGGGAAGAAACCGGGTTCAATTCATCTGCTACTGGTTGTCACTAAGATGACACTGGTATTGAAGACAAATACGTCATGGACCCAGTGACGCAGTATCTAACCTTCTAGCCACTCAATTCCTCTTAAAAGGATTTGTTTCATTCTCACTGGGAACCCTACGTAAACTATCAGCTTTCTCTTAGAGATCGTTGGTATTGAAGAAGGAGACCCTCTCCCTAGTCTCCGCTCATGAAAACCAAAATGCACTATTGAGTCTAGAGCCACGAGATTCATCAAAAGATCTCATAGGAACACATGACATGACATCGCTTGCTGTTCACCAATAAGGACACAAGTGATATATTCTAGAGTCCTATGCAGATCTTAGCAATCTGCCAGAACATTTATGAGAAGTTTCACATCTGTGATCTTCAATGATTGAATGGAAAGTCCTGTCAGGGTCAACATCAAGCAGCCCTGACAGCAGGTCACTTCGGTAACTCCCCGTGGATTACGCTTAGTGTGTCTCAAACGGTCTATAGTCGTGGGGTGATGCCTCGGTGTACCCCAGCGACTCATCTGAACTGTAGGTGTATGGTATGTGCTAAAACACATACCTTTTCTTTATCAAAACTGACCCAAAATAACCAAGAAAGAGCCGTTTATTGCTAATATTTGTGGTTTTCTTGAGTTTGTGCTTGTGCAGGTATGGATATGTAAAAACACTCAAAAAGGACCCAAATCAGACAGAAAACCGAGCACGAGAGATCAAGAGAGCTTAAGCTGAGCCGGAGGGTCAGAATTGAGCATTTATGATGATTTCTAATCTCTGAGGATGACTTGTGAAGGTTTGATCAAAGTTTGAAGAATTGTCAGAAATGGCCCCTCAAGTTTCAGCTTTTGTCAGAAAACACCCTTGAAGATTCAGAAAATTGCAATCTGGCCCTTGGTCTATTTGAAGATTGTCAAGTTCAGTCCTTTGAAGACACTTTCAGAAATTACATGTGTGATCCCTCAAAATTCAGATTTGGCATTATTGGTCCCTATGGTTATTCTCCAAGTCCAAGAGATATTAATCCATTGTAATATCCAAATCCACTAAACTATATCCATTATCCAATCACTACAACCTTACACGGCCCAAAAACAAAATCCCTTACCCAATCCAATAAACATACCTGGCTAATCCATTGATACCATTTTACCCGAATACTCACACCCTTGACCCGTATCCTATTTTACCCGTATCAGACCCTGGTCAACCCACTCTAACCCAAGTCAAAGTTTTTGATTTATATTAAAAAACCAAACGCGCCTTTAACCCAAACAGGACACCTTCTTCCTTCCCCCCCCCCCCAAACACACCCATTCACCTCATTTAACCACCTCCCAAACATGGAACTTAGTACTAAGCATCTTGCAAAACCTTATCCAAGCTCTGACCTGTCAGGAGAGTGCCAGCGTGGACAAATGGCTCAACATGATTGGACGCAACACCTCATCCAAGGAAATGGTGCAATCTGATTGGTTTAAGTGACAGTGGATGAATGTGTGGTTGACAATGACCTCCTAGATCCTTCCTCAGAGCATCCCAAGCAAGGCCTCCCCTCAGCTATTTAAACGACCTTTTGCTCACATTGTAGTTATCCAATTCCTCATGTATTTAGAGGAGTTTTGATCTTTTATTGTCCTGTCATTCTATATTTCCAGTAGTTAATTAATTTGTAATTTCAGTTTTGTAAACACTTTTCAATTAATGCAATTTTACATTTCCTTGTCATATGAGCTTTTATTCAATGTTGGATTAATCTTGTCTCAAAAGTTTTCTCACTGTTCAAATAAGCTCAAGTAAGTTTGTTAAAGCTTATGAGAGCTTATTCTTGTTTTCATCTGTTCTCATTTTCAGTTTTAAGCAAAAGTCAACAAAAGTCAAACTTTTGTCAAAGCTTAAAAGTCAAATGATTTATGGTCAATTTCTTGTTTAAATCTGTTTTCTAGTTAAGTTCTATGCTTATGAGGTCATTTAAATTCAATCTCAGTTAGGATTTTAGTTTTAATGCATATTGAGTTAGTATAAAGGGGTGTTTGGATTGCTTTATAAATCTGTCTTAGAGGTTTGTTAAATGGATTAGATCAGTTGGTTTGAGTTTGATATAGTTATATGCATCCATATCTGTCATTGTCTTGCTATCATTTGAGCCTTAAGTCAAAATAACAACTTATCTGTTCTTGTGAGCTTATTGTTGGAAACTAGCTACTGTCATCTTCTCACATAGGTTTAGAATCAGTTTAGCAAGGTTGTTTTAGTTGCATTATATCTTACTTCATCTTGTTCAGTCAATAAATTGCATTTAAATTTCACCAAAGTCAAAGCTAGGATCTGTTTTCAAAGTCAAAATCTTTCTAAAAATCTGGTTTTCACAGATCTTGCATCATCAGCACAAGGTTCATTTCAAGTATATGAGGTCTAATTTTTGGCACATTTATAGTTTGCTAGGTTGTGTTCATGACCCTTTATTTGTTTTGTCCTAAAGCTCTTCTGATAAGCTCATAAATAAGCTCAAACATGCCTACCTGTTAACTGTTTCTGTCATCAGCAGCTTGCTATCCTTGTTTTGCCACTTTTTCTTTGCCCTCTAACTTCTTTAATAATAGTCCAAATTAGCTGAAACTTTGGTTACATGTTCTATGGTAGGTGGTCTTTAGAGTCATGCTTTTGTTTTTCCCTTTAGCTTAACATATAAGCAGTAGCAAGTGCTTAAGTAGAGGGCCTGTTTACCATGTTTTGCTTATTTATCAGTTTAGCTTAAATCAGTGGTTCTCTGCTCATTAGGTGTTAGAATTAGCTATAATTAGTTGATTTAGGTTATTTTTAGCATACCTTAGCTTATGTTATTAGTTGGTTAACTGAATTGCTTATTTGCTTATTAAATAGTGCTTATTTTAGAATAGTTTACATAGCAGCCCTTTATTCTCCCACATAAGACATAGTTTTTATATTTTTAATAGCTTTAGAATAATATTTTAGTATTTCCCTGAAATTTTCATAATTTTTAGACAGTGTTTGGTATTTTTCTTATTTAAAAATAGTTTTTAATCATTTTAAATTAGCTTTAATTGCAATTAATTGAGAAAAAGTTCCAAAAAATAGTTTTTCAGTTTTAATAGATTAAGATAAATATAAAAGTCAAAAAAAAAAAACATTTTTCCTTATTTTTCTCCTTTTATTTGGTATTTTTCATAATTTAAATTAGATTTAAATAGATTTTAATTCATAGAAATTAGAAAATTAATCTGAAAAATATAAAAATAGTTTAGAAAAGTCTTTTATGCTATTTTAGATTTTTAGAAAGTAATTCCATATTTTTCCCTCTCTCTTTGATAATTTTTAGTTATTTAGTTTTATTTTTAAAGTTAATAATTAGTTTTTAATTAAAATAAAATCAAGAAAATTCCTAAAAAAATAGTTTTAATTCTTAATTAGTTTTCTAATAACATTTCTAGGGTAAAAGTATTTTTAGGTTATTTTTAGGATGTAGATTAGTCGTAGTTGCATTTTATTCGCGTATTCGTTTTAATCCCATATTTGCGTTTTAGCGTAGAATTGCGTAGTTTGATATAGTTCTTAGGATTTCCCGTAGATTTTATGTTCCATTTGCTTTCCTTATCCCGTAGTTTAGAATATATCATCTTATGCCCCTTTTCTTATTCGAATCCCGATTATTGAGACGTGAGTTGGAAATTCCATTCAACCCTCGTTCGGAACGATCTCGGTGCTCAAACCTAACACGTTTGAGTTACCCGTATACTACACATACTTCTATTATTGAGAAATCAGTGTACCTCGGTACATCGCGTTATCTCACTTGTGGGACTCCAGTTCAGGAACGGCCTCTGTGAGAATTAGAGATGTGTTTTCACACTATGCTGTTAACACCCTCGAAATTCAAACTTATAAGTGCCGGAATCCGCTTATTACTAACATGTTTTATGTTTTCCTCTTATGGAAGCTCCGGAGCGGATGGATCGTGCAGATTCTACACATGCTCATACCAACAACACATGAAAGTTCTTATCACAATCAAAGGCTACACAAAGTTAAAGATGATTCTTAGTCAATGTCAAAGAATCTACAAAGTTTAAAGACTCGAGAACTACATCATTGGTAACCAAAAGACAAATAGAAGTGTGAGCATGGTGGAGAAAGACGTAGAGACACGAAACCAACGAAGTTGACAATGGCAGACAACCACATTATCTGATCACAAAGCATGAAGGAACAAAGAATCAAGACTATTCTATATCTACGCACAAAGTTCAATCTCGATAAAAGTAAAGACCAAATCAAGTGGAGCATCTTTTGAATGACCACCCCTTAGGGGGAGATTGTTAGCCTTAATAGTTTTTATTAGAAGTGATGGTCATTCACATTTAGGAACTTTGTAACGTGTGTTAGATATCGTGATAGAATAGTCATCGGGCTCGTGGAATGGGCTAAGCTAATTGGTTAAAAGATAAGCTATGCTAGCCGTTTATAAGCTTATGTATCCCAAGCCCAATCCAAGTCCAAGTCGTGGCCCTTGCCAAGCCCATTAGGGTATTATTGTAAGGAACTATAAATACCCCTCAAAGTCTCATTTGAGGGGTGTGCTTGAGTGTGTGTATGTGTGTGTTTCATATGAATATTGTTTTCATCTTCTTTCCTTTATCTCTCTAAACATACACGATCCATATACATCAAGTCACCAAGTTCTTCTCTTCATCTTTCTATTCTTATTTATGCGTAACTGTTGTGCTTTATGCATAAACCGTGTTTGTGTCTAAAGTTGTGATAAGGTATACGTGATAAAAGGGGCTTTACAGTTATGATAGCTTATTTTAAGTGTAAAACATGTATTATTGTTCACTATATTTAAGAATACAACATTAAATACCTCAGAGTTATCAGTTAAAGGAATTGTACTATGATCTTCTCCATTATGTAACATTAAACATCAATAGGTCAAGTATTTTAATCATAAATTTTTGTAATGTCTAATTGTATGTAAAAATACCATTTATAATAGCATATTTTTAACATTGGTTGGCATTGTTGTGCAGTTTCCAAATTCTAAGTTCAATCATGGTTGTTGAAGTACTAATTATTTTGGATTCTTGGTCGCAATATATTTTTAAAATATAATGTGTGATACCTCATTTTTCTCAGGAGGTGTTGTTGTAAACTCATCTTCAGATTTATCTAGATCTTCTACTTCACCTTGCGCCTCATTTTCAGCATCATGTAAGCCGTCTGATGCATCTTCATTTTCATGGTCAGAATCTTGTAATCCACTTTCAGTTTCTTGCAACTCATCGCTGGAATCCTGTTTTGTAACATATAAAACAATTATATTTTAAAAATAATATTCCAAAACCAGTCATTATATTATAGTATGGATACTACTTAAATTTATATTTAAATACAATATGTCAAACCTCATCACTAAGGAAACCATCTTTGAAGTGGTTAATTATTTCTACATCTTCTGTGACCCTCTCACTTTGATATATATGCATGTTATTGTTGTGATTAAATTTGGTATATTTAATTTTAAACAAATACTGCTTCCCTATAAATCTATAATTGTATTGTGTTCGTCTGGAAAGTATTCATATGTATCCATGCCTTGTTGTTCCATAATCTCCCATGCTGAAAATCCAATCATCCTGTGCATATTCTTGTAAAAAATAATTACTTGTACAGAACCACTTTCATCGAATATTCGAACAATTACCTTGAACATACACATATAATAAAGAATAAATTAATATTTAAAAAAAACAGTCATTCAAAACATCCAACAAATTGAATAATATATTTTAGTACAATATATTTCATACATGGATGCAATTGCATATGTTTCTTCATGGTTCTTGCAATGCCATAATTTCTTCTTATTCTTTGAAGTGGTACTTCCTTTAGGCATAATTGGAGTCATTTTTGTGTTACATGCTTTGCAACCGATATAAGCCAAACCACTCTCATATCGTATGCTGTGAATTGTTCCATACACAACGCAACATGTATCCTGCATTTTGTTACTAAACTTAGTTAAACATCATGGGTACTTAAATTATGACAGGCTTGGGTTGAAAAAACTAAGGGTACATAATCAAACAAAATTATTCTGACTAATCGGTTCAATGTTTCAAATCATGCCAACCAATCTTTTAACACATCCATGCATGAATTCCGTTGGTGTAACAACATGGTTGGCCTGATTGTAGGCTTCAATCTTGAATTCACTTGGATCATACCCCTCTTGTGCTTCATAAATGTAGTATGTAGGAATTGTATTAATTCAAAAAATAAAACATAGTTAGTTATATAAACTTATGTTATTTGTACTACCTTTTCCGAAAAGAAACTAACGGCGGCCGATCTCTATTTATTAAAATCCTCGTGCTAAATAAAGTATTATTTATAGATGGCTTATATGTGTTATGTATAAGTGCAATGAAATTACATAAATTAATGTACATAGCTATTTTTATGGGCATACATGTAATAAAAATTTGTGCAAGAAATAACAAAACTTACTATCCCAATATTTTACTTTCCTAAACATCAGTAGAAAGTCTATATGTCCAAGCTGTTCAAGTTTCTCTTCATAATCATTCTACAATAATGCCCAGTTATCCCAAAAGGTACAATCAAGCCTGTAAGATCTGCATAGTGTAAAATAAACATGTGCTTACTATTCTCTTTTGTTAAATAGAATAATTTAGAAAAACTATTATCAGAAATATATACTTAGCGTCTTCAATCATAACAGTCCTACGAATCATCTGACCACCATGGCTATTGACCGGTACGATATTTCCTATACCCTCTACTGTCCCAATAATGTCTGTCAAGAATAATGAAAATAAAATACTTCAAAAAAAGCTTAGTAAAAAACAGTTTACAAATGTTTATAATTAACAATACATACCTACACAATCATGTTCATGGTACTCATTATCTATGTCCAAGATAAGTGTAAACGGTTCATTAATGAAACCAAGAAAATTGTCGTCTATGTGCTCAACCCGGGTCACTTCAGTCCCTTTATAAAAGGAAATTTTGAACCTATGTGATAACAATGTCAACTTTCCACCATTATCTGCCACTCCAAACTTGGATATGATATAACATTTGGACCTCTTGTAAAAGAGGTTCATTTAAACATCAACTCTTTTTTTATGTAAGTTTGAATCCGATTGGACTGTTTAAACATTTACAATAATTAGAGTGTATGCTAAATATTTATGAATATATATTATTCGTATCTAAATTGAAATTACCTCGGCATCTTGGAAAACAAATTCCAAACTGTACGGATCATGTTCTTCATTCAATCTGTGAGAATGCCAAATAGAGATGCATCTTCCTTTTATTGCCATGTTAATAATCATAGGATCAACACTTTTTAGAGGAGTTATTCTCTGTTCATGTATGTTTACTCTGTAAAGTTATAAACATATTATAGTTGTCAAATATACTTTACAAAGTTATGTATACTAATTACTAAATAATATATTAATAGTATACCTCGTGAGCCACTTTGAAAATTGGTAGTATTGCTCTCAATGTTTCTTCTTGATTTGAAGGAGCTCCTAAAAATCGTTAAACATAAGTTTAGAACATAAACGATCACTTTATAATAAATCAAAACGACTATTGATTAATTCATTAATAAAAACCTGCTAAAACACCTCCTAAGGTAGGTTTGGCCATCCTGGTACTTTTCTCATGATATGATTTAGCACCTATAAATTCATAAATGTATATATGTGATTTCAAATATTTATGGAAACGTGGTGTCAATAATTTCATAATGTGCAAAAGACAAACTGCCTGATGAAGCTCTTCCTAAAATGGAGCTATTTGCTCTAGAGCTTTTGTTGTAGTCTTGCTTTAATCCTATAAATTTATTAACATAATACATTATTGACATATTTATTTAAAATCAATGTATAAACAATTATAGTATCCAAAAAGAAAATACCAGATGAAAGTCCTTTGGGATTGTTAGCATGTATTCCAAACTTCTTTGTATGATGTGGCTTATCTCCTATAAACAGTGTTTGAACATATTGCAATTATCTTATCATTATATAACTTTAACTAAAACCAATAAATCTATAATCAATAATAAACTATGTACAAATTACCTCGATAATTCATATTGCAATTGTCAGTGCCAATTATAGCTCTTCCCGAACTTAATTATGAATCAAAAGAAGATGTCTGCTTACCAAAAGTCTTTTTTGTTGATAGATTCACTCCTACCCATTATTATACATCGGCTACTTATGTCATACAGTTCAAATCCTTGACATATCAGAAATAATTAAAACATTCATACCTTCCAGCTGGTATCCAAATTTTTGCGACCTGCTTTCTGGTGTGTCACTTTCTACCATTGACATACCCAAAAGAGTGTCTTCAGTGTTTTCCTGAGCTAAATGTAATCCAGAAGATGATGACCGCTTTTCTAATCCTCCCTTACGGGGTGTAGTGCCTGATGCACCAAAAAGAACAATACATAATTCAAAATTAATGTTCAACAACATTATAAATGACAGAAGGAAAACACTAAATTACCTTCAGGTAAGGCGGGTAAATTACGAAAATGGCTTTGAGAGTTTCTTCCTGGTGTGTCACTTTCAAACATGGTTTTACCCATGACAGTTGCTTTCTTTAGCCGAGTTTTAAGAATTGCTGAAAAATAAATAACAAAAACAACTTAAAAAACATAAAAATTATAATCACAAATATAGGAAAATAAAAAATATATATATATATATATATATATATATATATATATATATAAACTATAATACCCTGTGGTTGATTTGTTGAATCCAAAAGATCAATTTCTGAATCAACTAATGGTGTATCACTTTCAAGCGACAATGTATCCATTACACTACTTTTCTTTTTCATAGATTTTGTTGTAGTAGTTTAACAAACATATAGGTAAAACACAAATTACTATTTATAATTCTTTAAACAAATACATTGAACAAAAACAGTATAAAAAACAAAAACGTATACAAAATAGCTACAATACATGGGAGTTGTCTTCATGGTGTGTCACTTTCCAACATGGGCGTTTCCATTATAGTGTTTTCTTTTTCGAACCTTCAGCTGTGAACAAAATATATGAAAAATAATTACTAACCACAATACTGGTAAAGGTATATCAAAAACAATCACTAACTACAATACTGCTACATGTACCACAAACTCATGTATGAAAAAGAATAAATCAACACAATAATTCTACTTGTATGACGAAGTTGTATATATATTTGTCTAAACTCATTTATTAAACAATAACGTAAACGAAACAACAACAATACCTAGTTGTATATGAAAAACGAGTGTTGCAAAAATCGGCCGATTAATCGGTAATCGGCCATACACCTTGTATAATTTTGAAAATCGGTCAAAAAATCGGCTAGGTAAAAAAATCGGTCAAAAATCGGCCGAATCGGTCAAAAATCGGCCGAATCGGTCAAAAAACGGTCGAATCGGTCAACTTTAGAAAAATAATAATTTCACTTATGATGCACAATGGGGATCGTTTATTTCACTTATAACGCACAATGAGTCTCATAATCAGAATTGTAGCATTTTATTGAGATTTGGAAACATAGTAGGCTTGAAATCAGTTAAGATCTTTAGTTTAGTCTCCAAAAATACCCAAAACTTGCAGGAAATGTCAATCCGATTAATCACCGGTTAATCCCGCCTTGACCGATTACTCGCTGCAGGATAGTCGACCGCCCGACTACCGATTCACGATTTTTGCAATGAAAGATAATCACTCATTTGGAGCACGAAGTAGTATATATATTCATCTAAACTCATTCATTAAACAATAACGTATACAAAACAACTATGATACCTTTTCTTTTCTTTTTTTTTTTTTTTTGTCTGATTTCAACATTGGCGTATCAAGTGGCACTTCATACACTGTATACAAATGGCCTTTTTTTTTGCATTTTCAATAGTCTGAATGTGTGATGCGGTGTGTCAAGTGGCACTTCATACACTGTATACAAATGGCATTTTTTTTGCACTTTGATATGTTCTTTTATTACAATAGAGCAAGAAGTAAAAACAAATAAATAAATAAATAAATAAAAAGTGACCGGAATTTGGGTTTGGTCACCGGAATCTGGGTTTGGTCACAAGAGAAGATGAAGGTAAAGGGTCGTTGACTGGTTGTGTGGTGGTGGTGGTGTCGGTTGTGTGGTGGTAAAGACGGGTGGTGCAAAAGAAAATAAAAGTGGGGAAGAAGACAAGGGTAGATTAGTCATTTCGCATGGGGTTTGACTTGGACTAACGGGTTTTAGTAACGAGCGTTAGCTAAAATCGAGTTTTTGCAACTAGAATAACGGTTCAAGGGCATAACTCACAAAAAAATGAAATGTTAAAGACATTTATTGCAAAACTTTTTTTTTAAAGAAATTTCTCGCAAAAATCGAAAAACTTAAGGACATTTTTTACAGTTTACCCTAAAAATTATTAATACACTTTTGAAATTGCAGAAACTGCATCAAAACTTTGCAATTTAACTGAAAAAGGTTGCTTTTGAGTTTCCTCGTCCCCTATGTTGGACATGAAAAATGTGAGGCACCAACTTTATGCCTTTTTTTTGGCGAGGCACCAACTTTATACCTTTACTGTTGATAATATATTCGTATGTTTTATAATTATGTATATACAGTAGTGTGTATTGTTGGCCAGTAATCACCATCTGTAGAGATGATTTCAAAGAATTGGTAAAAACTAAGCAACCAAACATCTTGGCTTTTGCTGTTGGTCTCAACAACACAAAATATATATGTTTGATTGACTATGTATAATTTAAACAAGATATTTGATTACCTTCTAACAGCTCATGAATATTTTGACACCATCTAATCAAAGGCTTTGATAAATGAAAGTGATTGGCGCACTCATAAATTTGATTGAGATACTCAATGTATAAACAGTTAAAACAGTTTATATGTACAATACAACTGTTTAATGTATGTTTTTAAGTGTCTCAATCTAATATAAAAGTGTCAAATCACCTTCCTTTGATAAATACTGCATTATATATATCCTTTTCTGACTGAAAATATAATATTTACATAAATCATAAACATTCAGGCATAATCTACAATTAAATAATACATGTGAAACATGTTTTAGGTAACTATAAATTTTAATTTTTATAAAAGAGCTTATGAAATTGCCAATTTTTAAACCAGCTAACAATCTCACACTACATAGAAAAAGCACATGGGCAATTGTGATATATCCCTTTCAAAAATTGGAAATTTATATTTACGAAAACATGTTTAACATAGATTGTACAATATTATGCATTACTATTAATATCAGGCCACGTTAAATTTTACATAACAAATACTCCGTATCTTATTTAGTATTATTGTATAGTTAATATAAGGGCTCGTCGTATTTTAATTAAATTTGTTGATATACAAATCTTATAACTTTTACATATTTATTATTGAATCAAAATTCAAAATAAAGTTAAGAACCTTGTAAACTAGTCTATAAGTTTGAATTAACAGTAGTGGACATTCAACTACTTGTTACAAGAAGACGTTGCAAATTTCGTAACATATCTAGAAATAAATTAATGTTCTAACTACGATTGTCATATTATTAATCGCCTTCATATGTATATTATGGAAATAAATATCATATTGTCAAAGAAATAAAGAAATGTAAACATTATGGTATACATTGAAGGGATAACAACAGATTAAGAAAATGCAATGAGTGTGTTACTAAATAAGATAGAAAAAGATAAAAACATTATCAAAATAATTTGTTACCATAAGTATTCAGTCACATGATGTCATGCATGTAGTGACCTCTTTCTAGTTCCATTTAAATACCAAAATCCCTCATTTCTTATGCAATTCTATATATATACATCTGGAATCATCAATTCCAGAGCTAGCTAAATCAATCAAAATGGGGAGAACAGCAACAATCAAAATCATTAGAAAATCAATACATACTTTCCTCAAAAACTACAATTACTTCACAAATGTATCACTTTTAGCACTTCCATTCTCAGCCTCAGTCCTCCTCTCATCATTTCTTTCGCCTGATTCCATCTCCTTACAAAACAAAATCCATTCCCGCCTTCTGTCTCTTTTCGATGCCATTGGATTCCCGGTCTCGGCGCATTTCTTTACGATATTTAACCTTAAACTCTCCCAAACTATCACCTCCTCAATCCTACTCCTACCATTTACTTTATCATTCCTTCTTATCACAAAATCTTTCATAATTCAATCCCTATACACAAAAAACAAAAAACCGCCATCTTTCATTGGAATCTTCAATTCCATCCTCCAAACACAGCTATGGAACTCATTCCTTATCATCTCAGCAAACGCCACTTCATTTTGGATGCTTTTTATTGCATACAACTGCTTAGAAAACTTAAATATTGTATCATCTTCCACCGTGATCATATTATTTTTCATTATGGGTGGGATTGTATATTCCGTAGTTATAGCGAATTCCATGATCATATGCAACATGGCACTAGTGCTCTCAGGAATGGAATCCAAAGGTGGTTTCATTTCTATTCTTAAAGCATGTGTTATCATCAAAAGAAGAGCATCAACAGCTCTTTCATTAGCAATTTATACGAATGTAACCTTAGCAGGAATCGAAGCGCTTTTCCAATATCGGGTGGCAAGTACTTATGCAAATTCGAGAACAAGTACTCCAATTATTTATACGGTGTTAGAAGGGTTGTTGATAGCATATTTATACTCCATAATCATCACGCTTGACACCATCAGTGGTTGTATGTTCTTTGAAACATGCAAATTTGCAACTTCTAAATTTGATTTTGATCAAGAAGAAGGTAGGAGACATGTGTATTGCTTGGAAGTCAAAAGAGATGACGAACAAGAAGAAAAAGAAGATATTTACTGAATTAAAACAAGAATTTGCATTTTTATTTTCTTTTGATATTTGTGATTATGAAGTTTTAATTCATTTTAGATCATAGAACATAAAAAGAAAGAATATGTAAAATATATAGCTCCCAATGGGGATAAACATTCATGTGTGGAGTAATTCATTTCATCAAGTACATTTATGTATATTAGCTGTAATGATAACAAAATTAAGTATATTTGAGAATTTGTTTATTAAAAAATAAGAAATGATACATAGGCTTAAATTTGGACCTAAAAGTGAATCTAAAAACATTTGGCAAAATTCTGACGTCTGCAGACAGGGACCCGCTTATTTTACAACCCGTCAGGATCTTGTCAAGTGTTTTTAGGTCCACTTTTAAACCAAATTTTAGGACTATGTATCATTTCTCTTAAAAAAATATAACCAAAGAATATCGTGCTTAAAAGTACATGTAAGTATTAATTTTTTTTTTAATATATATATTTTTATTTTTTTATCAAAGGGTATGTAATTAATAATATTGATGTTAGTTGGGCGGAAATCACCAAATATCAAAAGTTAGGTTACCATCCAAAGTGAAGTTAATGCTATGAAAATCCCATTGTTGTATCATCACATACAGGTGGTCGAATTAAGTTTTCAGTCATTTACTTTTCTTTTAGGGAGGACTAAATGTAACGTTAATTTGTTATTTTGTTACATCAAATCGCTTGATTAATAAAGTAAGGGTCAAGGAAAACAATATCTATGCTAATTTTTACAGTCACCCTTTATTATCACATTTATATCAATATCACATTATCCTTTAGCATATTACTAAATCCACACTTTTTACCTTCTATCATTACCACCTATAAGGATTATGCGTGGAAAGGTGAGGTGGTGTGTGCACCACACACTATAGATATCACACTTTCATTATGAAAATCATCGATTATATCTGTTAATAATGATGAATGAAAAAAAAAATTCAATAAATTAGTTACTAAAATTATACTCCCTCATCTCAAAGTAAGGTTATGTTTGGCCCGGAACTTTTTGGAGTTTTTTAGGGCGATTAGCGATGAGCAATGAGCTTCTTGAATTTTATTGTTCGTTTAGCAAAAAGAGCGGTGAGTTTTGCTATTTTTTAGGAATGCTCATTTTTTTAATGTTTCTTTAAGAAGCTGTGAGCGGTGAGATGTGAGCAACAGCTACTGCTCACAACTCACTGCTCACAGCTACTGCTCACTGCTACTTTTATCAAACACACCCTAAATGTCTACTTTGTGTTTCAATTAATCAAAATTAAGTTTAATAGATAGAGTTGATATACGATTAATAAATAGTGTAATTAGTGAGATTTTCTAAAACTTTGTAAATATTGAAACCGAACATTTATTTGTAATACGTACTCTTTGTGGAAAAAGACCCAAAGGAAAGCAAAGAAAATCACTTTATCTTGTGTTACTTTTTTTGGTTATAAAGAAAAAGGTTATTAATTAAGTTTCCCGCTTAAGCAAACCCATGACCACGATAAACCATTGACTTCAATATTAAAATTATTACCTGTTTTAAGAAGAAATGAGAATGTATATTATTTATTAATTAAAGAAAAAGAAAGGGAAAAAAAAGTTTTCTTTAGGCTTTTAACTTTCAGTAATATTTCTAGCAAAATCTAATGTTAGTTTCTGTTCTTCTCTTTAGTTGACTTGTATCCATACCGTATATATTAGGGGTGTTCACGGGGCGGTTCGGTTCAGTTTGGTTAGAGATTTTAACTATCTATCGTGGAGCGGGTAGTTCATTTTACTATTCAAAACCGAACCGTACTAGGCGGGTAACCGGACATGCGAGTACCCGAAATGAGCGGTTACCCGCGGTTCGGGTCACGGTTAACCATTTCTAAAAATTAATCGAATCGGGCAAACAATAACATAAATTAGAACGTAATATGTCATTTTAGTAAGATTAAATAACATTGAAGAGATTAGAGTAATAGTAATGTTGTTCCGTCGCAATAAAAACATTTAAATTATCATATGTAACAAAAGAACTGATATTAATTATTTGACGTTTATAGATTACGATCATATTAATCATATGTAATCCATGAACGTTAGTAAATTATCATATTAGATAACTAAAAATGCGTTATATGATAAAAGTAGTGCAATAATATATAGTTAATACTTGTACATCTTTATGAATGGTTTGTTAAAACCTTCATGTATATTATACACGGTTCGGTTTGGGTAACCACGGATAACTAAAAGTAAAAACCGAAACCGAACAGTGATAAGTGGGTTTTTTCGGTTTCGGGTTTTCTCGGTTTTGGTTTCTTCGGTTATCGGTTTTTTGCGGTTTCAGATTGATCGGATCGGCTTGGTTCGTCTGTTTCTCGAATTTTTTGAACACCCCTAATATATATGTAAACATATTTACTTACAACTTCAAAACTGAATAATGTTATGAGACTAAATATCTTTACCTATAAAACTAAATACAATATATTAAATATTATTTAAATAATAATTACAATTTAATCAACTATTTTTCTTCACTCACTTAATCTACAAATATATACATAGAAATTGCATATACAAATTAACGGTACTATATATTGTCACCGTTATTCGCTGGTAATCGTTTAATCTCTACGGTTTATAAACAGTGTATGTTCATTCTTGAAACTTAAAATGACTTAAAATTGAATAATGTTAGTAGACTTTTACACCCTTAATTAAAAATGATAACAACATCTACCACTAAATTATTGTTTAATACTTCAATTTTTATCATTTTTTGTTTCTAACCCAAAGATTTTTTTTCGCAATTATTACAATTAAACCCGTAAATTTTGCATTAAAGTCAAACCAAAATAACAATTTCGCAAGTATAATAATTTACCGCTATACATTGTCTCTTTGCGTGAGTATTTATTTAATTTTATTAATGTACTTATTATTAGGAAAACAAAAATGTAACAAGCCATATCACATAAATAGCTTTTTATCACCTCTTTGGAGACTCCCACACGCATCAAAGTAACATGACCTCAACAGTTTCCGAAAATTTATTAAAAGTTTATCCACATGACGTTTGTGTCCGATGTAATCATGATAAAAATACTTAATATAGGCTTTTTTGTTGCATGAAGTAAAAGCCAAGAACCATCCAAAACTGTAGTCTTGAAATCAACCTCAAGTTAAGGTCATCATTACTACGTACCCAAAAAGTTGTCACATTCAGATTCGGGTGTTTGTTATTCTCACAATTGTCGTGATGTTTTCACATGTAATTCCCACATAAAAACAGAAGAATGTACAACTTGCATTGTAGGATGAAACAAGGTCCCCGAAGAATCATGTCTAACTGGTCCGTTATTAGAGTTGGGCTTTTGACTAAATGGACTTTTTGGTTTGGGCATGCCACTTTGAACCACTATGTGGTCCTTGTACGTGCTTTTGGCATCTCTAATTGAGCGGTAAGGAAGAAACTGTATTATTTACACATAGAGAGTCGTCTTCATATGTGTTTCGAGTTGACCAAAATCGTACCCATCATATAATATAGGTAAGTGGGCTAGGAAATTCGGGCCATGAGCTACTAGATAATGCCAAAGAGGTGACCAATACAATTTCCAGTAAATCTAGCTTAGAGTAGTCCCAGAATCCATCTTGGTTAAGAACATACAACTAAAAAAGAGTGTCACAAAGTTGAAAATGATTTGATTATCCCACAAGCCACAAGCCTAAACATATTCTTGTTATATACCTTACCCAATTTTCCGTCAACAGATGTGAATTTAGGCCCCAATTCACCCGTCAAACCATGTAGTCTGGGTAATGTTAAGATAAAGGTAGTAGAATCTAAGTCATGTAGAGTGGAAGCTAATATAGGAGTAACTCATGACCTTACACACTTACATCACCCATTCATGATTGATAACAAGAAACATTATGGGTTTAAACATTATAGGTCAAGATGGATCCTTAACTAAGAATCTCTTGAAGTTGATAGAAGATGATCCCTTTCTACGAAAAAGACTTGATTCACCCGCTACACCAATAGAATTAGGTAAGGTTACAGAAAAGAAGTACACCCCTTTGAGCATAAACATCACGCATCACCCTCTCCTCACGTGGCAAATTTCCATCCTAAATGTGTGTATCGCTACTATCACCCGCACTTAATCTTAAGTATAGGGAAAACCTCCCCTATATCTGTTAAATAAGGGTAGAGTCAGGCTCGAGACTCGAACAAAAACAAACGCTTCTTGGAAGACAACCCATGTTTAATTCTTTCCATGTTTGTTTTTCATTCTTTTTTTGTGTGTTTTATATATATATTTTTTATTATTGGTTGATTCTCATGTTTATATTATTTTGTGAAAATGTTTTATTTTGTTTTTAACTTCGTCTTAATTGCATATAAAGGTATTTTACAAAAAGATAAGTGTAGGAACGATCACATGTGTTTTTAGAACTAATACGAACATGAGATTAACAACAATTGGACTCATATATATTTGTGTGTTTATTAGAGTCAAATGCTTGTATCGAGTCACAATGGATGTTTTGCAGGAATTTTTCCAGGTCTTTAAAGAAGTAATTTTTCCAAAAAATTTCTGGAAAACGCATCGGACTCTTTCTGTCAGGACAACCTGACGGCATCGGGAGTAACACCCGACGGCGTCGGGTAATGTATAAACAGATTCCAATTTTTTGTTTTCTGTCTAATTTGTAATTTTTAGAAATTTCTTTCTTAATTTTCCAGAAACTTGCAAACATCCATTTCACAAGCATTATATCTTTACTTGCTTTCTAGTGTAGTTTTATTTTTATATAGTTTATACCGTCGATTTTACGTGAGGTTTTGTTTTCGTTTTCGTTTTCTTATAAGTGTGCAGGTTATATTAGACAAGAAGATGAAGTACATGATTGATAAGGATTTAAAAGGTACACTTTTGAGATGTCATTTAAGCCCTTAATCGACCACTTTTATATCCGTTACTGCTTAATTTAGTTCCTTTTCACTTTTTTAGGTCTCTTGAAGACAAAATGCTGGAATGATGCCTATTTAGACGACAAAGTCGTGAATATGTGAAGAAAATGGCTAAAGTCAAGATCAACACTCAAGCTGCTGGAAGTGCACCCGACGGCGTCACAAACAAAAGGCGACACCGTCCCTCTAATTGCGACGGCTCAGAAGTGAAATTGCTATTTTGCACCTGACGGCGTCAGGCTTCGAAGATTAGGGCGTCACGACTCAGACGGCCTAGATCCAGATTCAGACGGCGTCAGATGTTGAAGCTGACGGCGTCACAACCACAACGTGACGCCGTCCCAAAGTTGACTTGGCCAAGATGAAACCCTAATGGCGGCGATCCGACGGCGTCACAATTAAAGAGTAACGCCGTCGCAGTTGTAACTCTATATATAGAATTCGAATTTTCAGACTTTTAGGGAGGTAGAATTGTGGAGTAAAAATCTAAAACGATTTTGGTTTGTCTTGGGCAATATCTTAGGGTTCACATACCCTATTTTACATCAAGATAATTAATCTACTTCATTGATTTCATTATGTCTTCGATTGTATGTGTGTATGCTTGCATGTTTACCATGTCCGGTTAATTTACTTGTGTGTTTGCCTAGATCCATGAAACCTAGTTATTGAATATTGATTGGTTATCTATTATCTTAATTGTAATTGGCTTAGGATTGCAATAGGCAATCGTTGTGTTTTTAATGCTTGAGTAATCTTTGTGAACATTAGTTTATAATCGCCTAGAGTTATTGTAGGCTAAAAATCCAAAGATAACCTTAGAGTTAGTTTATGAATCCTAGAGATTTTGTAGGCAATAACCTTAAGGTATTCTCAAAGAGTTATGGAGAAAAGCATACCCTACGACCTTAGAAGACACAACGCGTTAAGAATAAGGACGTGACAATTCAACCATCAATAAAAGATAACTAGGGAGTAATAGTATCTAGGTAGACACATTTTTAATCATCATACGAGCACACATCAATTAGACATAGACTACCCTTTAGCTTAGTTAATTAGATAAATAGATAGTAGATTAATCAATAGAAGTACCACCCCCCAAATCCAATACCCCGAGATCGTACCTTTCAATTTTCTAAAAAAATATAAAAAAGATAAAAAATAATCTTCCTCAACCCCAACCTTAGCGTAGTAATTTCTCACTAGCATTCCTATTACCCTAGAGAATGATATCAATCCCGAGGCTTACCCTAATACTACACTACAACGATTAGGTTCACAGCCTAGGTGGTTGAAAAACTTGCTCGAAGAAAAGGAAGTTTCCTTTGACCTCGAACACGCGTTGTACGCGTATCAAGTTTTTGGCGCCGCTGCCGGGGAATAGAATAGCTAGTTAGATTTCCACCTCGTTTAGGTTCCCTTGCTTGATTCCTATCAAGTAAGTTTTTTTCTTATTTTTAGCTTCCTCGTAGTCTATCCCCTTCTTCGTGACCTTTGTTCGTAATCCTATCACTTTTCATCATAGAAGGTGATAATCAACCACCACTCATCAACCCACCACCAAATGACCCGCCAAGAGGCCGCAATCTTGGTGAATACTCAAGACCAAGCCACCTAGGCTATAGGAACACCATTGAGCTCCCCGATCAAGCTCAAACTACGGCCCTTCGATCTGACACCATCCGGTTGGTGCAAAACGAATGTGCATTCCATGGACTTCGTTCCGAAGATCCTAATCAGCAACTTAAGGATTTCCTTAAAATCGTTGATTCCATCGACCTCGATGCTATTACTCGAGAGACCACGCGCTTGCGTCTCTTCCTATTCTCTCTACGAGACCATGCTAGTAATTGGCTTGAGCGACTTCCCACCATCTCCATCTCAAGTTGGGATGATCTTACTTCTCGTTTCCTTGCTCAATTTTTCCCACCGAGAAGAACTACTAGGCTTAGGAATGAAATCTTGATGTTCCAACAACGTCAAGGTGAATCTCTCTACGAAGCATGGACTCGATTCAAGGACTTGCTCCATAAAGTCCCTCATCACGGCATTGATCTTTGGCTTCAAGTCCAAATCTTTTATGGTCATGTCAACTTCTCAACTAAGCGATCCATCGACCAAGCGGCCGGTGGTAAACTTAGTGATCTCACCGCGGAAGAATCGTGGGGTATAATAGAGGACCTTGCTCTCTATAACAACGAAAGTTGGAATGACCCCCGTGAGTTGCCCAAAACCGTCAAGGCAATCTCCTTGCCTCCCATTAACTCACAAACTTCCGATCGTAGGATGCTCGAACTTGAAGATCAAGTCAAATTCCTAATGAGCTCCTACGAAAATCCTAAGTCTTCACGCCAAGTGAACAAAGTCTCTTCCTTGTGTGAGCTATGTAATGGTCCTTATGACACTCGTACTTGCACAAGACTCCCCGAACAAGCTTCCGTTGACTATGCATCCTCGCGTACCAATGGAACGGGAGGAAGATTCCTTACAACACCCGGACCTAGGACTTTCAATGATGCCCGAGAAGCATGGAAGGGAAAACCCGACTTCTATTGGGGACAAACCAAAGAATTCACCTCTAATTATTTCTCATGGCCCCCCTCTCACGGCCCTAGCCAACAAAACATAGAAGGGATGTTGCAACATCTAGTTACATCCCAAGAAGCTCAAATAGCCAAGCTTTCGGATGGCTTTAACCAACAACAAGTCGAGATGGATAGGAAGATAGATAACCTTTTGAAAGCTATGACCAATAGTGATGGGAAGACCACCGAAAAGGTTAATGCCATCTCGACTCATTCTCCCAAAGCTTCCAGTGTGAAAATTAAGGACCCAAGTAAGTTAGCCAAGCACGTTCAATTCGTCAATACCATCACCTTAGTGAAACCTAATAGGACTAATGACGAAGCGAACCACGAGATGGTACTTGAGGTTAGTGAGACTCCTAAGAATTAATCGACCGATGAAGTAGATGAAGTAGACAATGACTATTTCAATAAGTTTCCTACTGAAGAGGAACTCTCTCGCCACCCCCACTTAGTGCGTGACTTCCGTCACATGTATGTTAGGAAAAGCCCTAGGATCAAGTTTGGGAACCCTTGGAATCTAAACATACCATGTTGCATAGGACATCTATTCGTGGCAAAGGCCTATATTAACCGCAAGTCCCCAATAAACATCATGACTAGCAAGTACTATAATTAGGTGATGAAGAAGCCTATCCCAACTAGGCAAGATCCCGATAATCCTAGAGTTAGATGTAATTTCCTTGGTAGAGTTAAGGGATTGCCCGTCTATGTAGGTAGTTTCACGTATCCTACGGATTTCATAATTGTGAATGATATTAGTACGACCATAGATCCTAGCTTATCCCACGTTATGCTAGGAAACCCTTTCATAGAGAACACCGGGATGACTTATGATCCGTCGTTAGGAATAGTGAGATTCAAGGATGAGACTGATGACATAGCTTACCAAATGTCATTTAAAATTGAGAAATTTTCCTCATTATCCAATGATGAAAAAGAACTTAAGCTATCGGTGTACTATAGGAATGAGGAGGATAAGGAGAAGGGAGTAGATTATGTGATGGATAAGATTTTTGGGTTCTATAAGGATTGCTTGAAACTAGGATCGGAATATAGAACCGATTGGGGAGAAGATGACTTCTTAGAAAGGTGCATAATAGGGCACTACTATAACATGGAAAACCCCCAATAGAGACCATCATGAGGAAGAAGGTGACGGTAATGAAGTCACGTAGGGGTACGACTTCGAGTCTAGCTACAAGACTCATAAATAAAGAAAAGCGCTTCGTGGGAGGCAACCCATGCTTAATTGTTTGCTTGTTTGTGTGTCATATATCTTTTCATTAGTTGTTTATTCTCATGTTTGAATTTGTGAAAATGCTTTATTTTGTCTTTAACCTCGTCTTAATTACATATAAAGGTGTTTTACAAAAAGAATAAGTGTAGGAAAGATTACACACATTTTTAAAAGAACGTGAACATGAGAATTACAATTATTAAAAAGATGTATATGTGTGTTTGTTAGAGTCAAATGCTTGTATCGAGTAAAAATAGATGTTTTGCAGGACTTTTTCCAGATTCTAAAGATGTAATTTTTCAAGAATTTTTCCAGAAAAACGCAGCATACCAGTTTCTGTCAGGATAACCTGACGGCGCCAGGAGGAGCAGAAACCTCTTACTAACTTTCTCTCGTTTTCTGTGCTACTCACAAATTTTTGGAATTTCTTAGGTCTTAATTTTCCAGAAAACCTGTAAACATCCATTCCACAAGCATTATATCCTAGTATAGTAGAGTCATATATAGTTTTACCACCGATTTAAGGCGAAGGTTTCGTCTATTTTCTTAAAGTGTGCAGGTTTAATTTATCAAGAAAAAGAAACATAAGATTGGAAGGAGCTTCTCAATCATACATTCTTCTTGAAGAAGAATTTAATCACTACTTCACACGGATCCTACCGAGCTAATCAGGGGAGTATTAGTTTCTTTCTATTTTAATTACCTTCCATTATCATAACTTTGATACTTTCGGAGAACATTGGGGACAATGTTTAGTTTAAGTGTAGATAGGGAGAATAAAACGGGAACTTTGAAACTATGCTTATCCTTGATCATTTGTCTTGTCCAATTTCATTTGTGTAATAAACCATGAGAAATATCGGTTAGGGTAATTTTAGCACCAAATTTAAAATTTTTCATGACATGTAGGAGTGGGCCATTAGTCTTAATAAAGCATCTCATGGATAGGAAGTTATATGACTAGCACAAAACCCTTTACCACTCAAATTCCACCCCAAAAATATGAGGTTCGCCCCTAGATTTGTAGGAGTTAAAGCATTCATATTTAATGCTTCGAGAATGTACGGGTAGTATAATAGATTCTAGAACTTGTTTTGTGATGCATCCCGAGATCGCTAGTGAGACTACACTTGTGTAGTTAGGAATAACTAAATGATAAGAGGCATTAGGATAACCCTTGTTTGATACCCGTATTATAATTAGTTCTTTCACATCGGTTGAGTAATTCCCCCACACCCTTGCGTTGTACTCATATTTAGTACACGATACCCCTAGTTAACCCCTCAGAGCCTATCCTTTTCGCGGTTCTCATGATGTTTCGATTTTTCAGAATATCAATGAAGAGCATTGTTTACAATCCACCCCCAAATGTATACCCAAATCGCCTTAGCCTACCTTGTATGCACTCACTTTTAGTGCATTATTGTTATCATACTAAACCCCTAGTTCAATTATCTAGTTACTTGCATAAGTTGCTAAGCCGAGTCATATCCTTTGTACACAGTTTTGGGACGATTGCAACTCCTGGGTAAAGTTAAATTTTATGGAGTGACGGGAAAGAACGTTAAATTCAAATTCCCTTTATTTACGTAATAATGTACTCCAAGTGTTTTGATCTTTTCAATTCGGGTAAAATTAGTTTTAGAATAATAAAAACTCAAGTGTAGGGATGTGCCTATAAATCCCTTATATTTTGATGTTATCGTCGAGGATGGTAGAGTAAAAGTGTATGAAAAAAAAACATACGGGCTACCATCCTACATCTATCTATATATTATGTTTGTTTGTTTCAAATTTATCTAGAGTTTAGAGTGTCGATTCTTGGCTTAGCAACGCCATTCTTCTCATGCTTGTAACATAAAGATTTTTGACTTGCCACCACTAAACAGCCTATCCAACCAAACCCTTTGTTTCCTTGCCGTAAGCCTAACATTACAACCCTTTAAAAGACCTCTTAGATAGTTTTTTCCTAGGTGCTTACGCCAAAGTGATGGTGGTTTGATCTAGTCTCAAGTCTATGGTAATCTATGTACTAGGACCGGTTAATGAGTGTTTAACTTCCATTTCCAATTTGATATATTTCATATACACCCGAGAGATGAGAGTATCCAAACACCACTTGTGAGGTGCTAGTATATAATTTCCGTGCTTGTTATGACTTTTTCGGGGCTTATACTTGTTGTGAATTGTTCTAAACCAATGCTTCATGCCCCTTAACTTATAAATTAATTGGCCAAAAGCACATTTGCTTGAGGACAAGGAAATACCAAGTGTAGAGATATTTGATAAGGATTTAAAAGGTACACTTTTGAGGGGTCATTTAAGCCCTTAATCGACCACTTTTATATATGTTACTGCTTAATTTCGTTACTTTTCACTTCTTAGGTCTCTTGACGGCAAAATGCTGGAATGATGCTTATTTGGACGAAAAGGCGTGAATATGTAAAGAAAATGGCTAAAGTCAAGATCAAGACACTCAAGCTGCTGGAAGTGCACCCGACGGCATCACAAACAAAGGGCGACGCCGTCCCTCTAATTGCGACGGCTCAGAAGTGAAATTGCTATTTTGCACCTGACGGCGTCAGGCTTTGAAGAGTAGGGCGTCACGACTCAGACGGCCTAGATCCAGATTCAGACGGCGTCAGGAGTTGAAGCTGACGGCGTCACAACCACAACGTGACATCGTCCCAAAGTTGACTTGGCCAAGACGAAACCCTAATGGCGACGATCCGACGGCGTCACAATTAAAGAGTGACGTTGTCGCAGTTGTAACTCTATATATAGAATTGGAATTTTCAGACTTTTAGAGAGGTAGAATTGTGGAGTAAAAACCTAAAATGATTTTGGTTTGTCTTGGGCAGTATCTTAGGGTTCTCATACCCTATTTTACATCAAGATAAGTAATCTACTTCATTGATTTCATTATGTCTTCGATTGTATGTGTGTATGCTTGCATGTTTACCATGTCCGGCTAATTTACTTGTGTGTTTGCCAAGATCCATGAAACCTAGTTATTGAATATTGATTGGTTGTCTCTTATCTTAATTGTAATTGGCTTAGGATAGCAATAGGCCATCATTGTGTTTTTAATGCTTGAGTAATCTTTGTGAACATTAGTTCATAATCATCCAGAGTTATTGTAGGCTAAAAATCTAAAGATAACCTTAGAGTTATTTTATGAATCCTAGAGATTTTGTAGGCAATAACCTTAAGGTATTCTCAAAGATTTAGGGAGAAAAGCATACCCTACGACCTTAGAAGACACAACGCGTTAAGAATAAGGACGTGACAATTCAACCATCAATAAAAGATAACTAAGGAGTAATAGTATCTAGGTAGACACATTTTTAATCATCATACGAGCACACATCAATTAGACATAGACTACCCCTTAGCTTAGTTAATTAGATAAATAGATAGTAGAATAATCGGTAGAAGTACCACCCCCCAAATCTAATACCCTGAGATCGTACCTTTCAATTTTCTAAAAAAATATAAAAAAGATAAAAAAATAATCTTCCTCAACCCCAACCTTAGCGTAGTAATTTCTCACTGGTATTCCTATTCCCCTAGAGAACGATATCAATCACGAGGCTTACCCTAATACTACACTACAAGGATTAGGTTCACTGCCTAGGTGGTTAAAAAACTTGCTCGAAGAAAAGAAAGTTTCCTTTGACCCCGAACGCGCGTTGTATGCGTATCAATGATGGAAGCAACACTTATTACTTACTCATTCTTCTTGGAGGAGGATTTAACCGTAACTCTACGCATATCCTACCAAGCTAATCAGGGGAGTATTAGTTTCTCTCTTTTATTTTACCTTCCTTTATCATAACTTTGATACTTTTGGGGAACATTGGGGCAAATGTTCAGTTTAAGTGTAGGGAGGAAGAATAAAACGGGAACTTTGAAACTATTCACTCACTTGATTTTTGCCTTTTCCTTGGTAAATTGTGTAATGAACTATGAGAAATATTTTTTAGGGTAATTTTAGCACCAGATTTAAATTTTTTTATGGCCTTTACGAGTAAAACTTTAGTCTTAATAAAGCGTCTCATGGAAAGGAGTTATATGACTAGCACAAAAACCGTATACCACTCAAATTCCACCCCAAAAAATATGAGGTTCGCCCCTTGATCTTTAGGAATAAAAGCATTCATCTTTAATGCTTAGTGAGTGTACCGGTAGTATAATAGATTCTAAAACTTGTTCTGTGATGTATTCTGAGGTCGCTAGTGAGACTACATTCGTGTAGTTAGGATTAACTAAATGATAAGAGGCATTAGGATAACCCTTGTTTAACCCTGTAATTTAATTACGTCGACCACATCGGTTGAGTAATTTTCCCCACAACTTTGCGATGCACTCATCTTTAGTATACGATATGTAAAACCTGAAAATCTAAAACATGATTGAAGACTAAAATACCCTTGGAATCGAAATTTATAATATACGTAAAATACATTTATATCATTTAACGAAATTAAAACTAAACTTGCGAGTAATTAAAACTTATTGAATGTGTGTACGTGATCGATTTTGGTACGACGAAGATTTAAACGTTTCGCTAATATGTTGGGCCGCGTTTGCATTGTTTCGTTTGGATCAAGAGCCGAGAGCCCAAGGGCGTGTGTTTGTTTTGTGTTCGGTTGGGCCAAGCCGAAACCCAAGCCCCTCCCAAAGCCCTAAACTAAAAATGATACCACCTATATATACACTACATTTACAAGAAATTGAAACCCTAGTTTTGTTGCCTCTCTCTTTTATTTTCTCCTACTCGGCCGAACCCTAGACTTGGTGTCGAGAGTTTTGTTTCCAACAAGCTAAAGTATAAACGTGTTTATTCGTCTTCCTTTGATGCACCTTAAGTTATTATATTGTAGCTAGTTTGTTTTTGTCGACTTGTGTTTTCTTTTTCTTTGTGTCGAGTCGTATGAAACCAAACAAGACAAACCATAATGATTTGAACCTTATAATTATTAAAGAGCTTGTTACGTAATAAGTATTATTGAATCGGATCATGGTTAAGTCGAGTATATAAGGACCGAACCACATGCATGTGAACCGAACCATGTGTATGTTTCGGCCAAGGTATAAAAACATGATAACTTGAATATGTAAAGTACGAAGATAAGCTAGGACTTGCGTTAAGTATTATAGCCGAAACCCTAGGTTTGAACCGAACCATATAAGAGTTTTGAATGTGTATTAAACGAGTAAGATCATGTGAAACCTAAACCCTAGTTTAATGTGTAAACGTGCATGGATATAAAAGTTGACATATAACACATATATGAGTAACATATGATTAAGACATGAACGTGTTGAGTAAATAACAAGAGTAATGAGTCATTAAATGACGTAACATATAAAGTAAATGCACGTGGACATGATATTAAAAGAATGAGAAAACCCTAGAACATAAATGAGAATCGATTAGGGTTTGAAGCTAAGTATATTAATTCGTTATTTCATGTGTGAGTTATGACGTTTAAACTATTTTCACATTTAACCCTAAACTTTAATAAATGACATAATGAACCTTAATCTACGATATTTTTTTATAAAACACTTAAGTATTATTTAATTATAAAACCCTAAAGTATTAAGATCACTGAATACATTGAGTATAAACACCAAATATTAAAAGATCATTTCGACGATTATGGAATCATAAATAACATGTACGACCGTTAATGTGTATAGGTTCTGTGAAGAAGGAGTAATCCTTTGCTTTCCGTGTTTCTGCTTTTCGATCATTTGCTTTGGAATAAGGTACAGATATTCTGACCTTTTCAGTAAAGGTTCCTTATAACGTTTTCTTTTCGTTGGCTTTATATTAGGATTTCCTAAGCCTTTGCTATGAACCCTATTTTGTTGTTTGAGCTGTTGCTTATCTGAACTTTGATTTTTGGATTATAAAACAACTGATTTGAACTACATGATATAAAAACTTTGATTTTGAAACATAATTAAATCTTTGATAAAGTATGATCTGTGTCAGTTATGACATTCTGATTTGACCTAAGATAGTTTGACATCCGAGCCAAAATAATAACTAGTCATGGGGGTTCCATGTCCGTGTCAGTGATGCACTTCTGACATGACTCTAGGGCAGTAGAGTGAAGTTCTGCCACGTCCCTTATCTATTATCTGTTATGAGCTCAAGTTATATTATATTATCAATATATGTTTGTGGGGCGTATGGGTGCATCCTAGATCTGTTATCTGTTATCTATTATCTGTTATATGTTATATGCTATATGTTATCTGATGATTGATGCTGCGTGCATGCACGTCCTTCATAACTCTGGTAGGTCTCCCCTACAAATGTTGCCTTGTGTGAATATGATTATGATATGATAGGTGTGTCTGGGCTCGAGGTAGTTAACTATAAAAACTTATTCTATTATTTTGATTTATACTTTGAAATGATTATGATTTTACTATCTTTCTTTCACTTTATTTCGTATTCGTTTTCGTTTCGTATTCGCTTTGCTTGTATATCTGTTCACTGGGCTTTTGAAGCTCAGCCGCATTTCTTTTCTTCCGCGGCAGGTATCTAAGCATTGGAGCTGGGTTTTTGCTTTGGGATGAGTGCTGAGTGGACTTACCTTAGAGATTTTAGCTTTGATCTTATGATGCCATTTAAGACTTTACATTTCAGATATTTTATTTGGAGTTTATTTTTCCGCTGGGACCTATGTATTGAAGTCATTTTGACTTGGATTATTTTAGTATTTATGCCAAGATTTCTTTTGGATATTTATGTTTGCTTTGATATGACACCATTACTTGTGATTCCTTTACCCTTGTCGGGTCGGGGCGTTACAATTTATGGCATCAGAGCCCAGGTTTACGACTTATAGTCAGGACCTGTGACATATGGAGCCTAGGTTGTGAGACCCTTAGAGCTTAGGTTATGACCTGTGAGGATTTGGGTAGACTTTAGGATTCCTTCTGCGTACTTCCATTTCGTATCTCACCTTTGTTCATTTTGCTAATCGTTTGAATATCGTTCAGATGGTTCGAACTCGTACTACCGGTAGCGCGGATGGAGACGATGATGCTATTAACATTGATGTTGCGATTGCTAATGCTCTCAACACTCTTTTCCCTGGTCTTACTACACCTGAGATGATGGAACAGGTGATCAACAACATTCGTAATCAGACTGGTGCTTCGGGTAGTGGTGGAGGAAATCAACCCGTCGGCATTCACACTTGGCTCGAGCGTTTCGGTAAGCTCAAGCCTCTTTCGTTTAGCACTGCTGCTACTCCCACTGAGGCCGAGGACTGGATCACTCATATTGAGAAGCTGTTTGAAGTACTGGGTTGTGGAGACGAGTTTAAGACTCGTTTGGCTGCATTCAAATTGGAAGGTGATGCTTTGAATTGGTGGAAGGCACTCAAACAAGCAAGAGGAGGAGATGCTTTTGCTGTTACTTGTACCTGGACTGAGTTTCGGACTATCTTCTATAACCGTTACTTCCCTGATGCTGAGCAGCAAAGGTATGAGAGGGATTATCAGGCAATCTACCAGCTTGATCATGAGAATTCCAATGAGTACATGAGTAGGTTTATGAGGTTGGTAAGTTTTGTGGGAACGATTGCTGGAGATGGTAGGCGTCAAGCTAATCACTTCAAGTGGGGACTGAAGAAGTGGGTGTTGGACCGACTGCTTAATATTGAGTATGAGAATGTGTCGGCCTGCAATGACGCAGCTCGTAACATTGAGATCTTTCATGAGGTTTCGGGTTCCAACAAGCGTAATCGCGATGGTGATCGGATTCAAGGTAGGACTCAAGGTAATGATTATAAGGGAAATTCTGGTAGGAGTTATGATTCGAGGGGTCAAGTGGATAGGAGTTATGATCAGCGGGGTCAGTCAGGAAGGAATGTTGACTCTGGACGCCCTGAGGCGAGGAGTCAAGATAATAGAAATGCTGGTAGGAATGGAAATGATCGTCAGAATCAAGGTAACAATAACCAGCGTTACAACAAGGATCAGTCAGCTCGAGGATCAAATCAGGGTCGTGCTTCAGGATCTTCTGGTCAGCAAAGGACGACTGAAGTTTTGCCTCCCCCACCTATCTGTACTACTTGTGGAAAGGCTCATCCGGGACTGTGTTTCAAGGCCACTGGTGGATGTTTCTCTTGTGGTTCTACTGCTCACAAGATCAAGGATTGCCCTAAGAAGAACCCGGTGATTCCTGGAAACTACATCAAGCCGCCAACTACTACTGGACGTGTTTATGCTACTACTCAGAATCAGGCGGAGCGCACTTCAGGTACCATTACGGGCACTCTTTTCATTGATGATTTTTCTGTCTTCGTTTTATTTGATACCGGTGCCACACACTCCATTGTATCTGTCACATTTGCTAAGAAACTTAATATGAAGCCCAAACCATTAACAAATCACTTATCGATTTCTACGCCTATGAAAAACCACATAATCATTGATCATAAATACGTTAAGTGTCCTCTTCGTTTTGATGATCGTATTCGCTTTGCAAATCTGTATCCTCTCGATATGGTCGACTTTGATATCATTCTAGGCATGGATTGGTTGGCTTATCATAGAGCTTCAATTGACTGCTATGCTAGAACGGTGATCTTTGGAGACGTAAAACATCCTGAATTCGTTTATCATGGTTCTCAACCTCTCAAATCTGTTAAGCTCATTTCCGCTATGAAGGCACGGATCATGATTTCTCATGGGTGCCAAGGTTTTCTGGCATCTTTTAAGGACACATCTTTGGAGAGTCCTAACATTGAAAATCTTTCTGTTGTTTGCGAATTCACCGACGTTTTTCCCGATGAACTCCCTGGTCTTCCCCCAGCTAGAGAAGTTGAGTTTAGCATTGAGTTAATTCCTGGTGCTGAACCGATTTCGAAGGCTCCGTATCGCATGGCACCTGTAGAACTGAAGGAGTTGAAGGAACAGCTGCAAGAGATAATAGAAAATGGATTTATTCGACCCAGTGTTTCTCCATGGGGTGCACCTGTCTTGTTTGTGAAGAAGAAGGATGGAAGCATGCGTCTATGTATCGACTACCGTGAACTCAATCGTATTACCATTCGTAACCGTTATCCTCTGCCGCGTATTGATGATTTGTTTGATCAACTGCAAGGAGCTAAGTTCTTTTCGAAGATTGATCTGAGGTATGGTTATCATCAGCTACGTGTGAAGGAGCAAGATGTTCCTCAGACCGCGTTTCGTACCAGATATGGTCATTATGAATTCCTCGTTATGCCTTTTGGTTTGACAAATGCGCCTGCTGTGTTTATGGATCTAATGAATCGTGTTTTCCATGAGTTCCTCGATAAATTCGTTATCGTTTTCATCGACGACATTTTAGTTTACTCCAAGCCTGAAGAAGAGCATGAAGAACATCTCCGGATAGTTTTGGATATTTTGAGGAAGAAGAAGTTGTACGCCAAATTTTCGAAGTGCGAGTTTTGGTTAAGACAAGTCACTTTCCTTGGTCATATTGTATCTGCTGATGGTATCACCATGGATCCGTCTAAATTTGAGGCTATCACTAAATGGCCAAGACCTACGACAGTGACTGAGGTCAGGAGTTTTCTAGGACTTGCTGGTTACTACCGACGTTTTGTTGAAGGTTTCTCTCGCTTAGCTCTACCCCTAACCCAACTGATGAGAAAAGGTGAAAAGTTTGTATGGACGGATGAACGAGAGAAGAGTTTTGAAGAGTTGAAACGGAGATTGGTGTCCGCTCCTATTTTGACTCTTCCATCTGGTTCTGGAGGATTTCAAATTTACAGTGATGCATCTAAGAAAGGATTAGGCTGTGTTTTGATGCAACATGGAAAGGTAATAGCTTATGCTTCGAGGCAACTAAAACCTTATGAGGAGAATTACCCAACTCATGACCTTGAGTTAGCTGCAATGGTGTTCGCGTTGAAGATCTGGAGACATTACTTGTATGGAGAGGCGTGTGATATATTCACTGATCATAAGAGTCTCAAGTATATTTTCACTCAGAAGGAACTTAACATGAGACAAAGAAGATGGTTAGAACGTCTTAAGGATTATGACACCAACATTCAGTACCATCCAGGTAAGGCTAATGTAGTTGCTGACGCACTTAGCCGGAAATCAGGCATTCTTGCAAGTATTGAGATTGAGCCTAGGATTATTCGTGACTTAGAGAGTTTGGATGTTGAAGTATGTGTACGAGGTTTTGATGGATATTGTGCTAGTATGAAGGTGGAGTCGAACCTTATACTGCAAATTAAAGAAGCTCAGAAAGATGATGGTGAGCTGTGGGCCGTGGCGCAAAATGTTGAAGAAGGTAAGCAGACGGAGTTTAAGGTTGATAATGACGGTATTGTATGGTATGGAGATAGGCTTTGTGTTCCCAATGATCAGGTACTTCGTGAGAAAGTTATGACTGAAGCTCATAGTTCTCCTTTCACTATCCATCCTGGTTCTACCAAGATGTATAGGGATTTGAAGCAGTACTTTTGGTGGAATGGCATGAAGCAAGATGTGGCGACGTTTGTGTCGAAGTGTATGGTTTGTCAGCAGGTTAAGATTGAACATCAAAGGGCTAGTGGATTGTTACAGCCATTGGATATTCCAACATGGAAGTGGGATAAGATATCTATGGATTTTGTGACTGGACTACCTCTTACTCGGAAGAAGCATGATGCGATTTGGGTAGTTGTTGATTGACTAACTAAATCTGCTCATTTCTTACCAATTAGAAAGGATTATGGTATTGGGAGATTGGCGGAAATTTTTCAGCAAGAGATCGTTAGACTTCATGGTACTCCGGCATCTATTGTGTCCGACAGAGATCCGCGTTTTACTTCTCGTTTCTGGAAAGGTTTGCAAAAAGCTTGGGGTACTCGACTTAATTTCAGTACGGCATTTCATCCTCAAACAGATGGTCAGTCAGAGAGGACTATTCAGACCTTAGAGGACATGCTAAGGGCTTGTGCTTTGGAATGGACTGGCAGTTGGGATGAATATTTGTGTTTAGTAGAGTTTGCATACAACAACAGTTGGCATGCTAGCATTAAGGCAGCACCGTTTGAACTTCTTTATGGGAGGAAATGTAGAGCACCTACTTGTTGGGATGAAGTAGGTGAACGCTTAATTGAAGGTCCGGAAATGATTGAGATTACTAATGAGAAAGTAGCTGTGGCTAGAGAAAAGCTGAAGGAAGCTAGGTCTCGTCAGAAAAGTTATGCCGACAAGCATCGTCGTGATTTAGAATTTCGGGTTGGAGATCGTGTATTTTTTAAAGTTTCGCCGTTTAGAGGTGTGAAACGTTTTGGAATCAAGGGCAAGCTCAGTCCACGATTCATCGGTCCTTTTGAAATTCTGGAACGTATAGGAGAAGTTTCGTATCGATTAGCACTTCCGCCTCAGTTATCGCATGTTCATGATGTTTTCCATGTATCACTCCTAAGGGGATACAACTATCATCCGTTACACGTTGCTTCTTATCCGTTTGATCAAATTCAATCCGATATGTCTTTATCTGAAGAACCGGAAGCTATTTTAGAAAGGCAAGAAAGAGTCATGAGAAATAAAGTCATTCCGTTCGTTAAGATTCTTTGGAAAAATCACCCGGAGCGTGAGGCTACTTGGGAATCCGAGGAGTCGATGCGAGCTAGTTATCCTCATTTCTTTGAATAGTTTGGTATGTTCTCATTTCGTTTTCGTTTCGTTTCATTTCAATTTTCGAGGACGAAAATTTTTCTTTAGAGGGGAAGAATTGTAAAACCTGAAAATCTAAAACATGATTGAAGACTAAAATACCCTTGGAATCGAAATTTATAAAATACGTAAAATACATTTATATCATTTAACGAAATTAAAACTAAACTTGCGAGTAATTAAAACATAATGAATGTGTGTACGTGATCGATTTTGGTACGACGAAGATTTAAACGTTTCGCTAATATGTTGGGCCGCGTTTGCATTGTTTCGTTTGGATCAAGAGCCGAGAGCCCAAGGGCGTGTGTTTGTTTTGTGTTCGGTTGGGCCAAGCCGAAACCCAAGCCCCTCCCAAAGCCCTAAACTAAAAATGATACCACCTATATATACACTACATTTACAAGAAATTGAAACCCTAGTTTTGTTGCCTCTCTCTTTTCTTTTCTCCTACTCGGCCGAACCCTAGACTTGGTGTCGAGAGTTTTGTTTCCAACAAGCTAAGGTATAAACGTGTTTATTCGTCTTCCTTTGATGCACCTTAAGTTATTATATTGTAGCTAGTTTGTTTTTGTCGACTTGTGTTTTCTTTTTCTTTGTGTCGAGCCGTATGAAACCAAACAAGACAAACCATAATGATTTGAACCTTATAATTATTAAAGAGCTTGTTACGTAATAAGTATTATTGAATCGGATCATGGTTAAGTCGAGTATATAAGGACCGAACCACATGCATGTGAACCGAACCATGTGTATGTTTCGGCCAAGGTATAAAAACATGATAACTTGAATATGTAAAGTACGAAGATAAGCTAGGACTTGCGTTAAGTATTATAGCCGAAACCCTAGGTTTGAACCGAACCATATAAGAGTTTTGAATGTGTATTAAACGAGTAAGATCATGTGAAACCTAAACCCTATTTTAATGTGTAAACGTGCATGGATATAAAAGTTGACATATAACACATATATGAGTAACATATGATTAAGACATGAACGTGTTGAGTAAATAACAAGAGTAATGAGTCATTAAATGACGTAACATATAAAGTAAATGCACGTGGACATGATATTAAAAGAATGAGAAAACCCTAGAACATAAATGAGAATCGATTAGGGTTTGAAGCTAAGTATATTAATTCGTTATTTCATGTGTGAGTTATGACGTTTAAACTATTTTCACATTTAACCCTAAACTTTAATAAATGACATAATGAACCTTAATCTACCATATTGTTTATAAAACACTTAAGTCTTATTTAATTATAAAACCCTAAAGTATTAAGATCACTGAATACATTGAGTATAAACACCAAATATTAAAAGATCATTTCGACGATTATGGAATCATAAATAACATGTACGACCGTTAATGTGTATAGGTTCTGTGAAGAAGGAGTAATCCTTTGCTTTCCGTGTTTCTGCTTTTCGATCATTTGCTTTGGAATAAGGTACAGATATTCTGACCTTTTCAGTAAAGGTTCCTTATAACGTTTTCTTTTCGTTAGCTTTATATTAGGATTTCCTAAGCCTTTGCTATGAACCCTATTTTGTTGTTTGAGCTGTTGCTTATCTGAACTTTGATTTTTGGATTATAAAACAATTGATTTGAACTACATGATATAAAAACTTTGATTTTGAAACATGATTAAATCTTTGATAAAGTATGATCTGTGTCAGTTATGACATTCTGATTTGACCTAAGATAGTTTGACACCCGAGCCAAAATAATAACTAGTCATGGGGGTTCCATGTCCGTGTCAGTGATGCACTTCTGACATGACTCTAGGGCAGTAGAGTGAAGTTTTGCCACGTCCCTTATCTATTATCTGTTATGAGCTCAAGTTATATTATATTATCAATATATGTTGTGGGGCGTATGGGTGCATCCTAGATCTGTTATCTGTTATCTGTTATCTGTTATCTGTTATCTGTTATATGTTATATGCTATATGTTATCTGATGATTGATGCTGCGTGCATGCACGTCCTTCAAAACTCTGGTAGGTCTCCCCTACAAATGTTGCCTTGTGTGAATATGATTATGATATGATAGGTGTGTCTGGGCTCGAGGTAGTTAACTATAAAAACTTATTCTATTATTTTGATTTATACTTTGAAATGATTATGATTTTACTATCTTTCTTTCACTTTATTTCGTATTCGTTTTCGTTTCGTATTCGCTTTGCTTGTATATCTGTTCACTGGGCTTTTGAAGCTCAGCCGCATTTCTTTTCTTCCGCGGCAGGTATCTAAGCATTGGAGCTGGGTTTTTGCTTTGGGATGAGTGCTGAGTGGACTTACCTTAGAGATTTTAGCTTTGATCTTATGATGCCATTTAAGACTTTACATTTCAGATATTTTATTTGGAGTTTATTTTTCCGCTGGGACCTATGTATTGAAGTCATTTTGACTTGGATTATTTCAGTATTTATGCCAAGATTTCTTTTGGATATTTATGTTTGCTTTGATATGACACCATTACTTGTGATTCCTTTACCCTTGTCGGGTCGGGGCGTTACACGATACCTCTAGTTAACCCCTCAGAGCCTATCTTTTCATGATTCTCGTGATGTTCCGGTTTCCGGAATATCAATGAAGAGCATTGTTTACAATCCATCCCCAAATGTTACACCCAAATCGCCTTAGCCCACCTTGTATGCACTCATCTTTAATGCATTATTGTAACCATTGTCAAACCCTTAGTTCAATTATCTAGTTACTTGCATGGTTGCTAAGTCGAGTCATATCCTTTGTACACAGCTTTGGGACGATTGGGACTCATGGGTTAAAGTAGTATTTTATGGAGTAACGGGAAGGAACGATAAATTCAAATTCTCTTTGTCTACGTAATTAAGTACTCCAATTGCTTTAATCTTTTCAATTCGGGTCAACTATTGTTAGTGAAATAAAAACTCAATTGTAGGGATCCTCTTATATATCCCTTTATTTTGATGTTATCTTAGAGGATAGTAGAGTAAAAATATATGAAAAAAAATTGAAAAAAATGAAAGAAATAAGAAAAACATATGGGCTACCATCCTACATCTATCTTTATGTTCTATATTCTAAGTTTATGTTTGTTTCAAATTGTTATCTAGTGTTAGTGAGTCGAGTCTTGGCTTAGCAACGCCGCGTTTTACATGCATGTAACTTAGATTTTTGACTTTTCATCACTAAAAATTCCACATATCCAACAAAACTCTTTATTTCCCTACCCGAAGCCTAACATTATAAACCTTTGTAAAGACCTCTTAGATAGTTATTCCTAGATGCTTACACCAAAGCGGTGAAGGTTTGATCTATTCTCAAGCCTATGGTAATCTATGTGCTATGACAGGTAGTGAGTGTTTATCTTCCATTTCCTTACATATTATATTTCATATAAACCCGAGAGATGAGAGAATCCAAACACCAATTGTGAGGTGCTAGTGTATAATTTACGTGCTTGTTTTGACTATTGTGGCGCTTGTACTTGTTGTAAACTATTTTAAAAAATGCTAAATAACCCCTAACTCATAAATTGATTGGCCAAAAGCTCATTTACTTGAGGACAAGCAAATTCCAAGTGTAGGGATATTTGATAAGGATTTAAAATATACGTTTTTAGGAGGTCATTTAAGCCCTAAATCGTTACATTTTATATCCGTTACTGCTTAAAATCACTCATTTTCACATTTTAGGTCTTTTGGAAGCAAATTATTGGAATCAAGCGTATTTGGACGAAAAGGAGCGAAAACATGAAGAAAACGACAAAGTCAAGATTTCTAGGCTGTTTTGCAAGCCTGAAGGCGTCCCAACTTCAAGGGCGACGCCTTCGCTCACAAGGTTTTCTAAAAAGTCTTAAACGATGGCTCAGGTCATATTTTGGTCCTAACACCTGACGGCATCACGCCTAAATCCAGAAGGGCGTCGCCCTTACTTTCTTCACCAGACGACCAAGGTCCATCTCAGATGACGTCCTCAAGCAAGCCATACAGCGTCACATTTTCTCACCTGAAGTCGTCCCAACGATGACTTGTCCTAAACGAAACCCTAATGACGGCGACCAGACGGTATAACCATCAAAAGGCGACGCCGTCATAAGTGTAAATCTATACATAGACTTTGAATATTCTGTATTTTGTGTGCATTATTTTGGAGAGCAAACCCTAGTTCATTAGGAGTCCGAATTAGGCAGTATTTTAGGGTTCCAAGCCCTCTTGTACACTAAAAGATAAGTTTGTTTATCCAATCTATCACCATGTTTGATCTATGTTCAATTGTTTTCTTGTGTTCTTGATTATCTATCATGCGTAACTAAATTAATCTAGTATTTTCTTAGATTCAATGAAACCTAGTTGTTGATTTTGTTAGGTTGTCTCTTGTTTTAAGTAGATGCTAGAGTAAGAAAAAGTGGCTTCTTCTTTAATTGTTGCGAGCTTGAACTTCCTAAATAGCAAAAAGCTTAAGAGTGCACTTAGGCCATCGTTGTGTGTATTACGTGAGTTGTAGCTTAAGTATAATAAAGTATTCGGGGGAGATACTTTGGTACTTGGCAATCCCGGATATTCTAGAGGAGAGTTACGATTTATAGAACTAGGGAATTATGCACCCCCCCCCCCCTCATGACTAACACAGAATACAACACACCAGTTAGAATGAGGATGTGACAATTCAACCGACCAATAAAAGATAACTAAGGAGTAAGAAAATCTAATAAAACACGTTTTTAATTATCATAAGAAACACACTCATACAATCCATAGCTTTTCCTTTTCATTAGTTTAATTTGTCTAGTAGTTAAGTTGGTAGAATTACCAACCCCCTACTCTTCAAATCCTGAGATTTTACTTGCTTTCAAAAAATTATAAAAAGATAAAAAAGAATCCTCCTCACCTCAGCTTTTCGTCATACATCTCTACTAGCATCTCTATTCCCCTAGAGAATGATCAACCCCTGGGCTTACCGATACTACACTGCAACGATTAGGTACACTGCCTAGTGGGTTGTAAAGCTTGCTCATTGAAAAGGAAGTCTTTCGACCCCGAACCCACGCATCACGTGCCATTAAAATAACTGGGCTAGCAACTCATAAATCCTTTGTAAGAACAACCTCTAATCACTGGCGCAACATTCACTCTTGCAGCGCCTCTAACTGGCCTCGCAACATTTGGTCCTCTAGCGCCTCCAGCTGGCCTTGCAATATCTGGCCCTCCAACTGCCCTGCCACATTAAGCCCTCTATCTGCGTTAGCCCTATTCAATTTGTATTCCACTATTGTTGCGGCTACATGTTTCATGATAATTCAATCCATAGCAGCAGCACTCCTTTTCTTAGGCGGCATGATTCTATTAACATAAGAAAAGAAAAGTGAGACGTATTAAGGACGTGTCCTAATAGTAGGGGTTCTAAGTCGGCATGATATGAGATGATAGGTTAAAGTCATGTTCAAAATAATTGACGTATTCTTAGGTGATAGGTTACGAGACGATGTAAGTGTTTCAGAGGTATGGGACGGGCGTTCCAACTCGTCTCTGAAGACAGTTAGTAAGGTAATTGAGGAATTCGAAAGACTGTAACGAGTTCTTATGTTAAAAAATATTATATAGTGTTATGAGAAGTTTTAAAGACCACTGTATCACTCACAATGTCTTAGAAGGTTTTTAAAGGCCATTGAAATGTTTTAAGTATGCACGACAGTTTTATGACTTGTGCACGGGATGCAGTGGAAAAGTTTATGAGGCAACGATTATATTTTAGGTTAAATAATGCAACCTAGTTCTTTATAACCAGAGCTCTAATACCAATCTGTAACACCCCCAAAATATCGCAGCAGAAGATAATGTCACTGGTGTATTACTTCATAGCACAAAGTACAAGTTATAAAAAACGAACTCTAAATGAGACCACGTTTTGAAAACTTATCATTTAATAAATAATATTAGAGTTATAACAAGAGGTCTCGAATTATAAGATTACATAAATTTTTTTCAAAAATATTATTGAATGGTGAATTTAGTGCATCCTCTTCTTCAAAACATGCCATGCGACTTAAATACTCAAAGTCAATGCTATGTCTTACAAAACCTGAGAAAATACATGATAAAAGTGTCAACACAAAGCTTGGTGAGTTCACAGGTTTAATGTAAACGTAAATAAGATGAAGGCCTTTTTAAGTAAAACCTCATGGAAAGTATATGTCAACCTAATCATGTTACAAATCTCGCCCGTACAAGACTTGTAACATCTTAGGTCCACATATAAATTCATGATGATAAAAAAATGTGTAACAGTTAAGTACGGACCATGATATTTTATTGATTAGTTCAAGATTGTACCAAGTCCATTAATTCAAGATTGTACCAAGTCCGTTAGTTCAAATTACACCAAGTACGTTAGATCAAGATTGTACCAAGTCCATTAGATCGTGATTATACCAATTCCATTAGATTGTGATTGTACCAAGTCCACGAGTTCAAGTTTATACCAAGTCCGTTAGATCGATATTATACCAAGTCCATTAAATCAGGATTGTACCAAGTCCGTTAGTTCAAGACTGTAAGGATTTGTGTCCGGAAGAAAATAATTGAAATTGTTTAGGCGTGTAATAGGTAAATGAGTAATATATTTCAGTAAAACGAACATTGTTTGTAAGTAATACGAGCATGTAATCTCACCCCAAAATATTTCAAAATAAGTAAAAGTGGGGCTATGAAACTCACCGTTAATAGTGAAGTAGCAAAGTGATATGTAAATAATGAGTGAGCCGCGGAAATATTAAGAGAGACCTATAAATATAATAAATGAGTCTTAGGTTTATATATATAGTGAGTCATTTTTCCAATAGTGGGTCTTACCACTTTGGTTTTTATATAAAAGTGGTCAAAATAATACTATTTGTTAACGTTAAGTTTTCATAAACTAGTTATCCCGATTTTAATAAATATGTTATTCCTAAACCGTAAATTGTTATAGATTGGTTTTTATGTCTTTGAAAAAGTATTTGAAATTTTTGTTATCAATTTTATAGGTCTCATGGTCTTAATATCTCATAACTTATGTCAAATTACTAATATATACTTATAAGTCAATGCAAAAATTTGGATAGCTTACTACAGTCCCGCCAAAACGGCGATAAGTTGAGTTCTACAAGTTCGTTTAGCCTGGTTTTTGCAGCCACGTTCAAGTTAAGATGTTAGCTACAACTTTTATTTTTTTTGCAACAGAGGGTTCTATGCAAATTTTAAGAGATTTTAGCTAATAAAACTCGAAGTGCAGATTTTGACACGTTTTACCATTTTGGCTCTAATTTAATCATCGGGATAAGTTACGGAGTGAGACACCCGTAAAATTGAAGATAAGACACCTAAGGTCCAAAGTTGAGTTTTCCAGTTAATTCATTCTTTGGCGCTTTTCTAAATTTCAGCTTTGTAAACATCACCCACCTAGGGCTTGTTTGAGCTTGTTTTTATGGTTTAAATCATGTGTACAGTGTCAAACACTTACAAATCATACTTACATCAAGAAAATAATTAAAGTACACTAGCTTATTACTACCATATTGAATAAGAACATTAAAATAAATATAATCTTACAAGGAGATGATGAAAAACAACAATTACAAGAACAAATCAACTCGTGAACCTTTCTAATCTTCAACCCTTCTTCTATATCTTCAACCCAATATTTAACCCTATTTCTAATAACCCAAGAATACTTGTTCAAATATTCCAAGAACACCTTAATAACCTTAGATCAAACCCTTGCAAGAACTCCAAACAACTCTAGGATTTGATGAGATTTGATGATGTTTTGAGTGGAATAAACCATGAGCTAAACAAGATAACTAATTACATTCAATCTAAGATCAATATACTTGATAAAATTTGAAAGATATGGTGTAAGGAGCGGTTTTATTTCCTTGTAATCACGAGGAAGAGAACAAACATGAGTTTTCTTATTTTTATCAAAGAGCAGTATGTAAAAGTTAGTGTTATGGAAAACATATGCAAGGAAAATTCTACAAGTGTTAGGACACTTGTCCTAAGCTTAGAAAAATTGGTGTTGTGCTAACTTGGGGCGTCGCATGTGTATGGGGTGGGGTGGTTTATTTCATTTTGTGTAGCATTGATGTTATAGTGTGTAGTTTTGATCCCGGTAATTGCAAACGTAAAGCTTTTAAGACATGAAACTCAAAACCGGGTAACGTAAAAGTATAAAACTTATAAAAATGTTAAAACTTATTAATATACCATATTTTGGTATATTAGATGAGTGATAATTTTAACGGAGTGCTTCAACGTTGTTAAAACCTAAAAACGTAAGTTAAATATGCATAAAACGTAAAAGGTACAAAGTTTATGTAAAAATGATAAAATAGAAATAGTACATATACAATATGTATAAGAGAAAAAGAAAATGTAAAAAACACTAAGACTGGTCATAGTCTAGTGTCGGTTACTAGTTAAGCGTACATGATTGAACTTTCTTGATTATACGTAAAAGTAAGTTTACTAGAAATTAAAATAGTAACAAGTAAAAGTGAGAAGGATTTAAAACGTGCATTTTTAGGGGGTTATTTAAGCTCTAAACTCGTAAATTTGTGATCAATTATTACCCTAAATTGTTCCTTTTCACATTTTAGGTACTTGGGACGCAAAAGATGAAAACCGACGTATTTTGGGCTAAAATGGAAAAGAAAGTGAAGAAAATGACAAAGTCGCGGATCTGTCTTGAAAAGGGCTCCAGAAGGCGTCACATTTTACACGCGATGCTGCCACTTGCATTTGGACGAGATGATTTGATGGAAATTTTACAAGTGACGGCTCAGAACTTTTGAAGACCTTAACACCTGACGGCGTCACTTGTATTTGAAGACCATAATTCAGAGTAAAACTTATAGGTGACGGCTCAGATCTTTTAATAAGCAACGGCGTCAAGACACATCATGACGGCGTTAGAGACTCAAGGCGCCGACGTCACAACGCCGACTTGCAAAAGACGAAACCCTAATGACGGCGTCACAATCATAAAGTGACACCGTCACAATTGTAATACTATATATATTTTCTCATGTTTTCAATTATCTGTGTAACACTTTGGAGAAGCAAAACCCTAGACAAATTTCACAGCTTTTGTGAAGCTTTTTCAGCCACTTTGGCTCATGTTTAATTGAAGTTAAGTAATCCCTCTTTAACAATTCAATATGTCTATGTGTTGTTTGATTATAAGCTTTTCTTTTCTTCACTTTAACATGCTAGGCTAGATTTATTAGTGTTTGCTTAGTGATAACGCTACACGCGTCGTTCGGGGTCAAAGAAACTTCCTTTTCGTCGAGCAAGTTTTTCAACACCCTAGGCAGTGAACCTAATCGTTGTAGTGTAGTATTAGGGTAAGCCACGGGAATTGATATCGTTCTCTAGGGGAATAGGAATGCTAGTGAGAAGTTACTACGCTAAGGTTGGGGTTGAGGAAGATTATTTTTTTATCTTTTTATGTTTTTAGGAAATGGAAATGTACGAATATCGGGCTATTGGATTTGGGGGTTGGTATTTCTACCGATTACTCTACTCGTCTAATTATCTAATCTAAGGTGTATGTAGTCTATGTCTAATTATTGTGTGCTCGTATGATGATTTAAAGATGTGTTTACTTAGGTATTATACTCCTTAATTATCTCCTATTGATGGTTGAATTGTCACGTCCTTATTCTTAACCGCGTTGTGTGTCTAAGGTCGTAGGGTATGCGTTTATCCCTAACTCTTTGAAACTACCAAAGGTTATCGCCTACAAAATCTCTAGGATTTATAAACTTAACGCTAAGGTACTCTTCGGATGGTTTAGCCTACAATGACTCTAGGTACTATAAGCTAAGGTTCAACAAAGATTAATCAAGCATTAACTACACAACGGATGACCTATCGCAATACTATATCATTAACAATTAAGATAAGAGACAACCAATCAATATTCAATAATTAAGTTTCATATTCTTTAAGCAAACACACAAGTAAATTAACCGGACATGGGGAACATGCAAGCATACACACAATTAATTGAAGACATAATTGAATTAATGAAGTAAAACACTTATCTTGATGTAAGATAGGGTATGGAACCCTAAAATACTATACAAGAAAGCCTTGGTTCGGTTTAGGTTTTTACTCCAAAAGACTACACACTGAAAACTAAAAAATTCGGATTCTATATATAAGATTACAAATGCGACGGCGTCACCCTTTGATTTGTGACGCCGTCGTGTCGCTGTCATTAGGGTTTAGTCTTGGCCAGGTTAGTATTGCGACGGCGTCACCTTATGCTTGTGACGCCGTCCCCTTCAGTCTCTGACGTCGTCTGGATCAAATTTAGGTCGTCTGAGTTGCGACGCCCTACTCTTTTAAAACCTGAAGCCGTCACTTGTAAATGAGCAATTTGGCTACTGAGCCGTCACAAAAGTTGTCTGACGGCGTCGCAGATAACACCTGACGCCGTCCCCTTCAGTTCCAGCAGCCTGAGTGTCTCGAATCTTGACTTTGGCCATTTTCTTCGTATTTTTGCGCCTTTTCGTCCGAATAAGTGTCATTCCAGCATTTTGCCTTCAAGATACCTAAAAAGTGAAAAGGAACGATATTAAGTAATAACAGATACAAAAGTGATCAAATAAGGGCTTAAACGACCCCTCAAAAAGGTACATTTTAAAACCTTATCAAATATCCCTACACTTGGTATTTGCTTGTCCTCAAGCAAATGTGCTTTTAGCCAATCAATTTATAAGTTAGAGGTCATGAAGCATTCGTTTGTAGGACCACTACGATATCAACCTTATCACTTTACCAAGCAAACCCAACACACGTAACCCAAGTTACGCGTATAAAACGTGAAACCCAAACACAAACAAAGCGTAGAAATAAGATGAGAAAGATGGTGACTTGATGTTATATTCGTGTATGTGAGAGGATAAAGATGAACACAATTAGTTGTATATTCCAAAGGAAAAACACACACACACACACACTTTCAAGCACACCCCTCAAATGACATACTTGAGGGGTATATATAGTAAGAGAGATAATGCCCTAAGGCTTGGCCATGGGCCGTGAGATGGGCTTGGACATGGATTGGGTTACATGAACTTATACAAGGCTAGCTTAACTAAACGTCTAACCATTTAGCTTAGCCCAATCCATGAGCCCTTTGACTATTCTAGCACGATATCTAACACACGTTACAAAGTTCCTAAATGTGAATGACCATCACTTCTAATAAAAACTATTAAGGCTAACAATCTCCCCCTAAGGGGTGGTCATTCAAAAGATGCTCCACTTGATAAGATCTTTACTTTCCTTGAGCTTGAACTTTGCGTGTAGATATAGAATAGTCTTGATTCTTTGTTCCTTCATGCTTTGTGATCAGATAATGTGGTTGTCTGCCATTGTCAACTTCGTTGGTTTGGTGTCTCCACGTCTTTCTCCACCATGCTCACACTTCTATTTGACTTTGAGTTTCCAATGATGAAGTTCTCGAGTCTATACACTTTGTAGATTCTTTGACATTGACGAAGAATCATCTTTAACTTTGAGTTGCCTTTGATTTTGATGAGAACTTTCATGTGTTGTTGGTATGAGCATGTGGTGGGTCTGCACGATCCATCCGCTCCGGAGCTTCCATAAGAAGAAAACATAAAACAAGTTAGTAATAAGCGGATTCCGGCACTTACAAGTTTGAATTTCGAGGGTGTTAACAGCATAGTGTGAAAACACGTCTCTAATTCTCACAGAGGCCGTTCCTGAACTGGAGTCCCACAAGTGAGATTACGCGATGTACCGAAATACACCTACAGTTCAGATGAGTCGCTGAGGTACACCGAAGCATCACCCCACGACTGTAGACCGTTTGAGACACACTAAGCGTAATCCACGGGGAGTTACCGAAGTGACCTGCTGTCAGGGCTGCTTGATGTTGACCCTGGCAGGAGTTTCCATTCAATCACTGAAGATCACAGATGTGAAACTTCTCATAAATGTTCTGGCAGATTGCTAAGATCTGCGTAGGACTCTATAATATATCACTTGTGCCCTTATTGATTAACAACAAGCGATGTCATGTCAAGTGTTCCTATGAGATCTTTTGATGAATCTCGTGGCTCTAGACTCAATAGTGCATTTTGGTTTTCCTGAGCGGAGACTAGGGAGAGGGTCTCCTTCTTCAATATCAACAATCTCTAAGAGAAAGTCGATAGATTATGTAGGGTTCCCAGTGAGAATGAAACAAATCCCTTTTGAGAGGAATTGAGTGGCTAGACGGTTTAGTGCAGTGCGTCACTGGGTCCATGACGTCTTGGTCTTCAATACCAGTGTCATCTAGTGACAACCAGTATCAGATGAATTGAACCCGGTTTCTGCCCTAAGGTTGAATATGGAGGGCTATTTCTTTTCACCCTTTCTTTTACTTTTCTTTTTAATTCTTCAACCCCTTCTTTCTCCTTTCTCACATTACTCCTTTTTTCAATCATTCCTAAGGACTTCTAATACTAACTATTTTTTATGTCCTTGGGTAGATCCCTCCGGCTCTGGCAGATCATAGGACGGATTTCCTATCCTTAGTCACCTTATAACTCCATGACTGTCCTATTGTTGCCATAAAACCATTTTCTTTGAAAATCTCTCAGAGTGTTTATGATTGAAAACATGTTTGAGACACTCCAAGAGTTTTTATATTTTCAGAAACACTCCCCCTTCACATGTGCTTATAAGTTTTGACAGAAATCTGCACAGTGAGAGTAGAGTTCGCACTTTTTGAATTGATCGACTTTAAATGAACAAGACCGATTCGAGACACGTTTACATCACTAGAGAACTAGCTTGAAATTATTACCCGTCCTGGTCAAGTCCATAGAAAGTTTCTCGAGATGGTACATGATTCCTCGTCAATTCATTGGTTTCAACTGAGTCGAGCTCTTTTGAGAATCAAACAACGATCATTAAACTTTTTGATCACATTTTAATCACGTCTCCTCCCCCTAAAAAATAGCATAATCGTTATAGTTTTGATATCCAAGGATTAAAAATCATTTTTAGAATGTTTTAGGGAGACAAACGGATATGATTTAAGCATGAATTTGGAACATTTTGTTTTATACTCCCCATTTAATAAAGCATAATCAATTAAAGGGTTTTAGAGGGAGTTATCTTGAGCACAAAATATTTTGAAAGGATTTGAAAAATCTTTTTGAACAATCTTGAAAAGGTGCTCAAGATGATGATGATTTCTCACCATTTTTAAATGTAGTGTACTGAAGCGTACACTAGTGATTTTCAATAAAATCACGAGTTTTGATTTGAAAAATAATCAAAAGTCATTATTTTGGTCCGGGTTTCGTACTAAAGTATACGAAAGCCATTTTATTAAAGAAATATTGAGAAACGATATGTTTTAGAAAACATATAAAGAACTCTCGCTCAAGCATCTGTACATGCCCGTATCATTGTTGAATGACATTTCTAGAAACGTACAGAATATCGATTATACAAGAGACATGTCGTAGAAGAATATTTTTGGATTTTTGAATTTTTTATTGTTTTTGTATTTTTGAAAGTTTTATATTTTTATATTTTGCTTTTGTTTATTTTTCAAATTTTGTATTTTGTTTTTCAAAAGTATTTACAGCGAAGCTTTTTGGAAAATCATTTTCAAGAAGATTCGAGAAGACGTTCTAACTCCTCAGGGGTTAGGCTTCGCATTCCAATTCGTCGAACTAAATAGTCAAACCTTTCTTTTGGAAGGGCTTTCGTTAATAGATCGGAGAGTTGGTAATCAGTCTTCACGAAGAATAATTCAACAGTACCATTTTCAACGTACTCTTTGATGAAGTGATAGCGGACTCGGATATGCTTAGTCTTTGAGTGATAAATGATGAGTGTCTAAATACTCATCATTTTTGTGTAATCTAAACTGCAAAATCATCTGAAAACACTCAGAAACACATCAAAATGATCAAAATATCACAAATCAGTGTTTTATGTGTTTTAAATGCAAAAAGATCAAAATCAGATGAAAAACGTATCAAATTTGCAAAATTGGCAGTTTTAGTCCCCCAAGTTTCAAAATTTGTCAAAATCAGTCCCTGGTATATCTAAATCAAAGAAAAAAGTCATTTAAGGTCCATGGGATTCTAAAGTTGTCAAAACAAACCTTTGAAATGTAAAATTGCAAAATTACAACTTTGGTCCCTCAAGTTTTAAAAATGTCAAAAATGGTCCTTGGAATTTTGAAATTGGCAAGTCTAGTCCTTGTACTTTTTGAGATTGTCTCTATTAGTCCCTTGGATCAACTTTATGAAAATATGGCAGTTTTGGTCCTCAAGTTTGGAGAATTACACAAAAGGTCCCTATGTACTAAACTAAGCCTTATATCATTTTGGACCTTGAACCTTGGACCCTATCATAATCCCTTGACCTTGAACCCCCCTTTGATATCTAATACCCGGTCAACCAACCCGTCCCCCAGTCAAACAAAAACACACCCATGGCGCCAAATAAGTCTCCTTCTCCAACTGCTCTGCCTGAAATCACTCCCATGCCCTCACCTCCACCTCAACATATCACTCCCTTGTCCCCTCCACATCAACACTAAACAAAAATCATTAAATGATCCCTCCTTCTAAACACTCAATCTCTCCAATTGGCTTATATCAATTTGGCGCCAAAGTGTGGACGGCCAAGATTGAAGGAGTGGTGCCCAAGTTGATTTCTATGGCTAGGATTAAAACAAACAAACACAAAGCCATCCACAAGCCCACTGTCTCTCACAGAAAAAGCACAAGCAAAAGCTCCAAGACCTAGACATGAGTAGTATAAATAGAAGCTTGTAGCCATTTTATAAGGCATTAGGAATTTGAGTAGTTTTATTTTTAGTTTTCTTTTATTGTAATTTACTTTCTTTTATTAATGAAAAAGTTTTTTTTTCTTGCAAATTTCTCTTAACTGCTTATTTGGCTAATAAGCACTTTAGTGCTTATTAGCTTATTGCCTTTAGTATCAATTTCAAAAGTTCTATTTTAAGCTAGTAGTAAGTTTTATAAAGAAAAATCTAAGTCTAGTTTGTTAAAAATCAGTTTTATAAGTTTAACACCCTTTTAAAGGGGTGTTTGGTTTAAGCTTATTTTGGGTCAAAAACTGCTTTTTATCCACTTTGACTCTCAAGGTCAAAGTGGTTCTAGGTTTGAGTAAGTTTTTAAAGTGGTGTTTAGTTTAGATTACAAGTGTTGCAAGTTTGGTCTATAAACAAAAAAGGCTCATGTCACTTTCTGTCTTACTGTCCAAACAGCAGCCATAGCTGCTGTTTGAACACACTTTTCCTAGCTTATTTGTGGTCAAAATCTTTTCCAAATAGTTTTTCTCACATCTCCACATACCCCTCTCAACATAGCAGTAGCTTGTTTGGACTTAGATTAGTTTAGTTTAGCTTAAAATTGCTTCAAAATCTGTCCCAAACCCACTGTTCTACAGCCACTGTTACTGTAGCAGCTGCATTTTTTTAGTTTTAGCTTATTTTAGTTGTCCCACTTAGCTTATTTTAGGTATCTCTAGTGCTTATTAGTCCCATAGATTAGGTTAGTTAGTTTTTTAGCTTAACTATGCTTATTTAGTGCTTATTTAGCTTCTTAGATTAGCTTTTCATTTCCTTTTATGCTCATTTTCTTTTTAGCTTAGGAAGTCCCATAACTGCTTATTGCTCCCCTATTTAGTGCTTATATCTTGTACTCTAGCTTATCTTCATTCCCTTTTATATGTTTTAGCTTATTCCCATTTTTCCAAAGTGCTTATGTTATGCCTTTTTAGCTTAAAAACTGCTAAGGGGTGTTTGTTTAGTGCTTCTGTCCCAGCTGTTGTGGATAAGCAGTTGTAAAACTGCTTATTCCAAGTTTTGATATAAAGTGTCTTCACAAAAAGTTCTCATTTTCATCTTATTATTAAGTTGCAAAAAGAAATTTTGAAAAAAAAATGGTTTGCAAAAAGGTGCAGGGGTGGGATTCGACCCCCTGACCTCTTGCTCAAACACACAACACCACGCTCAACACCAACTGCCCTAGGGTCTTTTCAGGTTTTATCTTGCACCTTTTAATATTTAAAGTCCAAAACAGTCTTTAGCTTATTAGCTTATAATAGCTTATTAGTTGCTTATTTCATATAGTAGTGTACCTCTTTTTTATTTTTCTCAAAACCAGTTTTACTTAAAGTATTTTCTGAGAAAATTTCAGATTTTTCTAAAATCATTTAGTATTTTTTATAATTAAATTAGATTAAAATAGTTTTTAAATCATAATAAATATTTTAAAAGTCGAAAAAATACCCGGCTTTTTCCTAAAATTTTCTTTTATCATATAGTACGTAATAAAATTGTTTTCACATTCGTAGGACCTCTATTTCATAAATTTTACGTTTTATCTTGCGCTCCAGCGTATTTTTCGTAAATAACGCACGTTTTCATTTTAAGTAACGTTTTTAAGTAATTTAAGTTTACGTTTTAGTTAAAATAGTTTATTTAAGTTATTTTATTTTATAAAATCATAAAAACATCATTGTAAAAATAGTGATAGCGTTTATTTAATATATTTTATCTTTTTTTATTTTCTTAATTTGTATTTAAGTCGCTTTATTTTATAAATCTTTTTCTGTAGTGTAATATTCAATCAATCCTTTCTGATCGCTATCATTAGTGATCAATCTATCGTCTGATCAAGTGTTTAACACACCATTGAGTCTCCGTGGGACATAACGACCCGGGAATCCCCTGTATTCTCTGATCTTCATTGTATTTGTGTCTGAGCTGTTGTAAGTCTGTTTGACTTGACTGTTTTGCGCAGATCAAAATTTTGGCGCCGCTGCCGGGGAGGCTTAAGCGTGTGTTTAGCCTTTTTCAGACCCACTCTTGCACATATTCCATCTTTTGTAAAAAGTTTTTTGTAAAGTTTTCAAAAACTCCAAAAAGTTCATTAACACTTTTTCTGAAGTGTTAACAAACCCAAAAATATTTTCATTCTTTGTTTTTATAGCAAGTTTTTTCAAAATCCAAAAATATTCATCCTTTATCCTCCAATCTGTTTAATTCTACATTTCTCTATCCTCAAACCTGTTTAATTCTCCATCTCTTATCCCTCTTATCTGTTTAATTCTCTATGTCATGGTATTTGACATGTTCCTGGTGTGGAGGTCCGTTTAATGGTGGAAATTGTCGGCGATGTACCAATGTGGGTTTCGGAGACAAGTTTGTCGGTAATCCCGATCCCATTTCAAATGAAACACCCGATTTTTCCTACCTACCTCCACAACCCCAATACGAATCCTACTCATGCGAGTTTTGTGGGAATGATTCTCATTACGGTTTTGATTGTCCACCACAGGTTCCGCTTGTCTATGAGCCGGAACCATGTTACAATCAGAACTTTGGTGAAAGTTATTTTCCCAATTATCTCTGTTGTGAGAATTGCGGGGGTCCTCATACGACTTTTGAATGTCAGCCGGTGAATCAAAATTTTCAAAATTCCAATTCTCCCGGTTTTGACAATTTCCAACCCCCACAGTATTCCATCAGTCATCAGACTTCCGAGCCTTCACATCATTTCAATGATTACGAGGAGTGTAATCTTCCTCAAAGTTCTGAAGAAATACGCATTCGAAAGAAACTGCAAATGAAAAGAATGGTGTGTAAGCTTCAGCAGATGAATATAAGAATCAGATATGATGACGATGATGATGAGGATAGTATTCAAATGAAGGAGTACTATGATTACGACGAGGAGAGTGTTATTCCTTTGAAAGATATCATTTCTCAACTCCCTCAGTCTATTGCTATCACACCTATCTTACCTATTATTGCTTCCAAAGACTCTCTCATAATGGAGGATGATCATCTCAGCACTATTTCGGAAACGGAATCATCAAGTGTTGAGGATCTTGTCCCAATCCCAAGTGAGTCTGAGGATATATCCGATAGTGATTATGATTTGCCTTTTTGTGATTCTCTCGACATTTCTGAGGTTACTTCCGGGATTTTCTCAAATCCTCTTTTTGAATTTCATAATGACTACACTTTTGAGAAAGTAAATCCTCTTTTCGATGAAATGTCTGAGGCCGATACAGAGATCATCACGGAAGTGGTGGAAATTGCTAGCTCTCAGAGCACACCACTTGTCCCACCTCTGTATTCTATCTTATCTCTTCCATCATGTGATGATGACTCTATCCTCACTGATGAGATTCATGATCCAAAAATCATGAATTCTCCTTCTGATAATGAGGAGTTAGTCATGATCATTATCATAATTCTCCTTCTTTTCTTCACATACGGTGTGACTTCTCCATGTCTTAACTCCTTCTGGAATGAAGACACTATCTTTGACCCCGGCATTTTCATTTATCATCTGTGAGCCGGGTCGGTCTTTCTCTGTATATCTCATCGGTGTGGAACTTTCACGTGCTTCGAATGTTTATCCAAACATCTTGAATGAAAGTCCGATGGAGATTGTTTCTTCCACTTTGCTTCCCCATGAACAAATGAATTCGGGGTCGAGTCAAGCTAGCGACTCGGAAATCAAAAACAGTAGCACACACCATATGGGTTTTCACCCATATTTCTGTCTTCTTACCCCCTTTCTACCACCTAAGTGTGGGGGTGATGCCCCACATGTTATATATATATATAAAAAAAAAAAAAAAAAAAAAAAAAAAAAAAAAAAATCCTTTCTAAATGATGGCCGTAATATTTCCCTTTTACGTTATTTGTTTCGGCATAACCGCCGGTACTTTGAATATTGAGGGCAATATTCATTTCTAAGTGTGGGGGGGAATTCTCACGAATTTCATATATTATCTACCCAATTCCCCCGTTTTTGGCCAAAAATTTTTTTTTGGAGTAAGTGTTTTACACTTACTCAATTGGTTATCAGTCCGCCATGTTTGATAAACTAAAGGATTGGCTAATCCAGGAGCAAACGGCTCTTGGTAAAGATTTCTCAAATCCGTTTATATGGCTTGCAATTTGCCCAAAATTGTATGGTATTCAGCGCACCATATCCTAAAAAGTGAAGAGTTGGCTAGCCCGCAAGGTTATGGCTTGTGGTAAAGGCAGTGGAAAATCCATAATTGGTAATCAGCTCACCAAAGATAATTCTGATAATTTATCTAAGAGTTGGCTAGTCCAGAAGGGTACGACTTCTGGTAAAGACACATCAAATCCGTTGAAAGCTGGTGGTTTGCTCAAAATCACATGGTTATCAGTGTACCATGGTTCTTACTTGAACTAAAACAATTGGCTACTCCAGAAGTGATGGCTTTTGGTAAAGAGATAAAATCCATCAAGTTTTCTCAAATCATTGCTAGGGACTAGCAATATCTCAGTGTGGGGGATTGATGAGTGTCTAAATACTCATCATTTTTGTGTAATCTGAACTGCAAAATCATCTGAAAACACTCAGAAACACATCAAAATGATCAAAATATCATAAATCAGTGTTTTATGTGTTTTAAATGCAAAAATATCAAAATCAGATGAAAAATGTATCAAGTTTGCAAAATTGGCAGTTTTAGTCCCCCAAGTTTTAAAAGTTGTCAAATCTAGTCCCTGAAATATCTAAATGTGGAAATTTATCATTCAAGGTCCCTGAAGTATTCTAAGTTGTTTAAAATGATCCTTGAATGATTCTTTGGTCAATTGGCAAGAAAGGTCCCTAAACTTTGGAAAATTGCAAAAATAGTCCTTGGATGTTTTAAAATAGAATTTTATGCAAAAATTATCCTTGTACTATTCATTTATGGCAAGTTTAGTCCTTATGATAAGTTTTGAATAGTGGCTTGATCAGTCCTTTAAGTTTGGCAAATTTGCATTTTTGGTCCTTGTTTACTACTTATACCAAACGGACACAACATATATATCTTAGCCCAATCCAAGCCCAACCTCTTGGCCCTTGACCCCTTTTGCCTTTGAGCCCCAGTCCACAACCATTGTGAACCCCAGCCAACCCTTTCTTGACCTCCCCCGTTATTAAACCACGGTCAACGCAAGTCAAACCCAAGAGAAAACGCGCCCAAATACCAGTGTCACTGTAGCACCCTCTCCCAAGCCAGATATCTCAAAAACCAGTCCTGGTTTTGCCATTTTTTCTTCAACCCCTCCCATACTATGTTCCCTCCTCCTCCACTAACAACAAAAACTTTAATTGACTCAACCAAATCCTCATTAAAGCTAAAACCTGCTCAAAGAAATATTTGGCGCCAAAATCCAAATGTACGATTCTGATGAGTTTCAAAGATCCAAGGGCTTAGATTTGGTGGGATAAATTCAGAGTACATGGGGGAGCAGTTTGGGGTATATAAAAGAGGCAAGAGAAGAGGAGAAGAGTAGTAGCTAGTTTTTAATTTTTCTTCAATGTCGTTTTTATTATAACTGTCTTAGTTTAATCCAAATGTTGTAATAATTTGTTTCTAAGTGTTTAACTCAAGTACTTTCATCTGTGTAATCTATCTTGAACTTCAATTTCAAAGTTTGTTTAAGTTCCAAATTTTCAAGCTACTGTTGAAATTTTTAATTTCTAGTTTCTATATACAAGCTTCAAATAATCTCTTTCCATGTTCAAATAAGCTTGTTTAAGCTTGTTATAGCTTTTCACAAGCTCACATTTATGTTTCTATCACTTTTGAATTTTGGTCAACTAAAGTCAACTGGAAGCTCAATGGGTCTTGATAATGGATAAATGGAGATGCAGTGGTGATGTTGGGTTTAATTAGACTAGTTTAGGTTGGTATTGGTTTTGGTTTAGCCTGCAAAACAGTTGGAATGATGTAAGTGAGTATTTTAATTTTCAAGTTTCAATTCAATTTGCATAATTTGCTTAAATGTGTATCTAAGGTCACCAATGATTTAAATGTGTTCATAAAGTTGTAATATGGTCATGAGAACCTAGTTTGATCAATAGTGTTAGCTAAGTAGAAATTTAGCTCAGATTTGATTGCTTATCTATGTTTTAAAGAGTGTTTGGATCCACTGTCTTTTCTGTCCTAGAGGTATAGGTGGTGGTTAAAATCTGTTGGGTTATGCTTATTAAGTTCTATTGAACTCATTTGAGTCTTTCACTTGTGCCTGCACTTGTCCAAAGTCAAAAGTCCCACAAATCTGTCCATTAAGCTTAACTGTTGTGATTTTGAGAATCAAACCACTTGTTTTGTGTTCAAATTCCATAAACATTGCTTTCCTTAAGTTCATTTCATCACTATATGTCATTTTCAGTTCATAAATCATGATCAAAATCCAATATAGTCAACTTTCCAAGTTTTGCCTTAAAAGTCAAAATTCCAAAATCTCAGTTTTGGACAACTGAGAGTGATTTTTCATTCACTCATTTTTGAGTCAAGCTCCATGAAAATTGTAGTTTTGGAAAGTGCTTCTGGTCTAGTTTCTTATGTTTATTTTAGTGGAATTTTGTAATTTTTTCTAAAAGCTCAAAAGAGCTTGTCAATTTGATGTTAAACCCCCTGTGCAGTCTGCACAGGGCTTATGGAGTTTTTGCAGAGCTTATGTAGAGTTCATTTGGGCTCTCCTAATTCTGGTTTTTGGTTTACAAGGTCTCACCTAGGTCTAGTGTAGAATCCTACAAGTGCTTTTCATTTCTAGCTTATTTTTAATCATGTGCATAAGCTCAAAGTTGCCCCCCTCAGTTACTGTTTTAGCTTATGAGCTCATATATCAAATCTGTTCAATTTGCTATTCCAGAGGTTATAGCTTGTTGATATCTGTTTCATTTAGGTTATTTTAGCTTATAGTAGCTTCTGTTTCAGTTTGGTACCTTTTGGTGTGGTTTTAGCTTATCAAAGTGCTTATTTTTAAGCACTTCCCACATCAGTTGCTTATTCCTCCACACATGCACCTGTTTTTCTATTTTTCTTATATTCCTAATATTATTTTAGAGTTTCCCTGAAATTTTCAGATTTTTCTAAGTTGTTTTGCTATTTTTCTTAATTTAAATTAGTTTTCAAGCATTTTTAAATAGTATTTAATACAAATAAATTAGAAAAAGCTTAAAAAAATATGTTTTCTATTTTCTTAAGTTTAGATAAATATAAATAGCCTAAAAAATATTTTTCTATAATTTTCTTAGCTTAAAAAGTATTTTCTAGCATTTTAATTAGTTTTAAATAGTTTTAAATTAATAATAAATACATATAAAGTCTAAAAAAATATATTTTCTGTTTTAAAATTAGTTTTATAGTATTTTAGATTTTTCTGAATCATAATTTTATTTTTCTAGCCTTATTTTGTATTTTCTTCTATTTTAGAGTATTTATTAAATAGTTAAAATAGTTTTTAATTAATAATAATTAATTAAATAGTAATAAAAATAATTTTCTTTTCCTATAAATTTTATTTTATCATTAGGTTTGTAAAAATGTATTTTTCATATTTTTAGGACCTTTATTTCTTAGATCTCACTTTTTATTTTGTACGTTACGTAGTTTTTTATTTAAACGTAAGTTTTAGGTTTTAAACGTTCATCACTTTAAATATAGTGATAGCGTTTATTTAATATCTTTTATCTTTTTAATTTTCTTAATTTGTATTTAAGTCGCTTTGATTTATAATCTTTTTCAGTAGTATAATCATCCATCAATCCTTTCGGATCATTATCCTTAGTGATCCTTCTATCATCTGAATTAGTGTTGTACACACCATTGAGTCTCCGTGGGACATAACGACCCGGGAATTCATTATATTCTCTGATCTTCATTGCATTTGTGTTTAAGCTGTTTTAAGTCTGTTAGACTTGACGGTTTAGCATAGATCATGTAGTATGGAGCCTTGTCAGGTCTGGTGAAGTCGATGTTGGATTCACGGTTGAGCCAATCAATATTGTTGGACATGGCTCGAGCTATGTTGTCGAGATGATATTCGACTTCAATGGCACTGTCAGATCTGTCCTTAAGCAGTTGAAAAGCATCGTTCTTGATTCGCTTTAACTCTGCTTTTGTCATCTTCTTCACTTTAAACTTTTCTTGGATGATCTTGACATGCTCCATAGTTCGACCATATACCTGTTCTTGGCCTTCCGGTAATTGAGGGGTGGCATCAACAAGCTTTGAAAACAATCCATATTCATCAGTTTCATCTTCATCTAGCCATGATACAACTGATGTTGACTTTTTCTTCTGTGCCTTGGAGGATGATGTTGGTTGCTTAGTTGATTTAGAAGAAGGGGGTGTTGTTGGGGCTCAGGAATCTCTTCGTCATCATTACCGGTGTATTCGAAATGATCACCAGTTTTCTCCGTTGGTGGTGGAGACTCAGAGTCCTGAGGTTTGTCGCTAGCAGGAGGACGTTGTGAAGATCTTCTAGTGGTGGTGGTCCTTTGGGGTGGTGGAGGCATAGATGATGATTCGTCAGTTTTTTTTTGCGTTTTGGCTCAGAATCCTTGTCAGCATCATCGTCGTCTCTTGGTCGCTTAGCCCTTTCAACTGACTCTTTACACGATGTTTTGAGTTGATATTCCAATAATGCCTTAAAAAGTTTAGCTTCGTCAGAAGTAAATGTTGCAGATCATTGACACATTTATATAACAAGCTTGGAGATCAATTCCGCATCAGAGACAACCGAAGACGGGACTGGTTTGATTTCCATAGCAAGAGGGGTAGTTGCCATTGTTTTTTTGTCCAGTGACATGAGATATGGATAGAGTTTTTTGGCGAACATCTCTCTTGTAACTCCAGGTACAGTGTCGAGAAGGAACTTGTGAGTGTAGTCCCTTATCGTCTTGTCCATCTCCCCTTGGATATCTCGATTGAGAAACTGTTGAATCTGTTCTTTTTCCTCTGAAAACTTGTTCATCACATCTTGAAGTAAATTTAGTCTGTCGGGCAGCTGATTGAATTTCTTGTTGACCACATTTCGTTTCCTTACTTGCGTGACAGCTTTGACAATTTTGGTCTTTGCACGTGATGCCCAAGTGTTGGTCGGTTTCTTGATAGATTTGGAAATGGATCTGGTGGTTGCATCTTTGGATGGTGGTGGTGATGAGTGGGATGAAGAATCTGAGGAGGATGAGTCATGAGATGGCTCTGGGTCTTTTGGTGGCTCAGAAGTCCCTTCAGGGTTGTGATCAGGATTATCTAGAATGTAATTGTCAGTTTCTTTTCGAATCCTTTCTTCTTCATCAACTTTAGCCCTGGCTTCTGCTTCAGCCTTTTCCTTAGCCTCTTCATTTGCTTTAGCTCGAGCTTCCTCGTCAGCTTTTTCTTTAGCAGCTTCCTCAATGTCTTTATCCGTGATCATCTCATCCTGTTCCTGTTCCTCTTCTTCCTCAAAAGTGAATGGAACTTCATAGGTTTGCTGCTGCTGTTCTGTGGATTCCTTTGCGGTGGCACCAGTTCGCTTATCGGGTTGATTAACCGCATCACGAATTGGTATGGTAAGTGCACCACCACTGGAACCTCCAGGACCTCTTGTTTGTTCACGATTAAATTCTGAAGCAGCATGCGGAATCCTTAGATGCTTCAGTGTCTTGTGGTAGTCTTTTTATTCATCCTTTGGTTCTTCATCTGAACTCTCTTCTTCTTCCTGCTCTGCAACTGGAGTTTTACCCTTGTCTCTTTTGGGACTAATTGGTTTTTCGACTGTTGTTGTATCATCCGTAACAGACTCTGAATAGTGAAACTCTTCATCAGTCTCAGTATCCTCAGAGTCTTGATCCTCTAATTTAAGTGCCGGTTGAGGATTAGGAATGGCATCCTTAGATGGAACTTTCCTTTTGCGGGGAAGATTCCTCTTAGGATACTTGCGGGCACTCCCAGTGCTTGCTATACTTCCTGTACTACCTGATCTCCTGGACTTCTTGACTGGGATGGCTGAAGACTTTTCATCCATAAAGCCAACTTTGCCTAAGGACACTGCTTCTTGATATCTTGAATACGATTGAAGTCCTTTAATATCATCAGTGAGAAGGCAGTCTGTCAACACAACACCTTTTTTCTTTGTTGATGAATCTTTGAATCTGACCACATTTAATGTAGGCTCAAACAATGAAGAATGATGGTTGGGGTCATCAATTCTCAAGGGAATGTCTTGATTATTCCCGAGTATCTTATGGATCAACAACTTTGTGTATCGGATGAAAGGGGCCTTTGTGCCAGGCTTCTTGAGGTAAGACATCATGTCTTCCCAAATCAGACATGCGTAGTCAATGTGCATTTTGTTGACCATGCCCCAGAAGATTTGTAGTTCCATTAGGTTAGGATGCTCATAACCGCTGTCTCTACCGGAAACAGACTTTGCGATTATGATGTATAGAGTTCTCCATGGCTGAGGGATGTTCTTTAAATCTACTAAAGAGTGTTTGGTAATGATTCCCGCAGCTTCATCATAGCCAATATCGACCATGAATTGGAGTGTAGCCTCTTCAGATGGAGTAGGAACATATACAGCAGGCTGGATAGCAGGGAGCAGAAGAATTGTTCGTAAATCAGCAACAGTGACGGTGACTTGTTTATTGTTGAGAGTCACCGTGACAGCATCTTGACCATCAACTTTCTTCATTGTGTGCCAGAACTAATGGATATAGATCTCTGGTACCGTTGATGATTTGGTGAGCATGTTATTGTAGGGATGAGTCTTAAGAATATCCACAGCTATTCAGCATGAAGACTCAGAGCATGTGAAGTTCTCAAAGTCAACCTTAAGGTTGTTCTTTCCAATCTTCATACTATAACTAGTAGGGAATATGTCTTCCATTGAGAGCTCGTTTGGTGCGTTAACGTTTTCCATTGTGATGTCCATATCGTGATCTGAAAGATATTGAGACAAAAGTACCAACATATCGAAAGACATTACGTTAGTCAAAAGTTGATTTTCTTGTCCAATTTATTGAATATGTTATGTTAATGAATGTTACGAGTCCAATGTCACTTGTTGTCCAACAGTCCAAAGTAGTCGTGATAAGTTTCGTGAGTATATTAATTTTGAATTTTAAAGTCCAAATTTTCACTCATTTACACAACATTTTAACCATTATAGCTTATTAGTGACATTTTGCTCTTGTGACGTTATGAGTAACTTATTTACAAGTTTGTACGCGTAACAATTCCTTGGTAAAGTTAAAGTTTAGGCTTAAGCGTAAGAATGCAAGCTTATGCGTAAACAATGTGTAACCATACGTGTAGACCTAAGCTTATGCGTAGGAGTCCCTCTTACGCGTAGGAAAAAAGCTCTTGGCATAAGGCTTACGCGTAAGCGTATGTTGGGAGCTTATGCGTAAGGTTTACTCGTAAGAGTGAACCTTATGCGTAAGACTCCAAGTTTACGCATATCCTTCACAGGATACGCGTAGTCCCTTTGTAGACCCTTATGCGTAAGAGTTACGCGTAAGATTTCTCTTACGTGTAAACATCTACGCGTAAGGTAATCCTTAAGCGTAGAATCTAATTTTACCCTTGATTCTGATTTTGCACACGTAAAACCTGAAATAAATCATTCATAACGTTTCAGTTAACATTTTTATTCAACCTCTTACAAAATCACATGTCATTACTAGTATTATCAAGTTATGCGTAGAGTTTGTATTAGGTGTAAAGTTAAACCCTAATTATTCAAATCCTACTCGTAAACGTTTCAACCATGGGAATTCAACCAAAATTTTTCTGGGAAATCTTAGAAGCCATGTGAGAGGTTTCCAACAAGTTTTAACATCAAAAGTGTCACGAATCAAAAATACCCATTCTTACGCATACATAAACCCTAGAGTTTAATTCTTCAAATTTGAGGATTCTGGGAATGATTCAAGGGTGTTGATAGTTAATTAAACATGTATCAAACATAACTCAAGCAACTAATTATCCAGAACACTCACAATAGAAAACACCCAAATTCATGTATAAACCCTAAATCTTGAAAAATGAATAAAAAACATTTCTGGGTAAGATTTCTTGATGAAAAAGGTTTTAAAACATGATATAAACCTTGAAAACACAACCCATTTCATCAAAATCAACCTCAAGTGATTTTGAGTTCATACGCATATGCGTAGAAACTGAAATCACTCTTATAGGAAAATCACACCGTTGGATTTACAAACCATTAAGAACCTATGTTTGTATTTACACAATGAAACTTTTATCACTTACAGATTAGAGGTTTAAAACACGGATTTGAAGTTTAATCTTAGGCGTGGGATGATGGTGGTTAGAGTATTTAATGTTTGAAATAAATGTTAAGTGTATTAGGTGGAAGGATTTTGTAAAAGTAAGTATAAACTTTTGACAACTTTGGCCCCTCTACCTTAACCATTTTCATCCATAGCCTATAACTTCCATTTTGGTTAAGCAAGAATTGAAAGTTTGGAAAGAAACTTTGTTGGGATACAGAAAGTCAAAGTGCTAAAGAGTCAAAGTACTGAAGAGTCAAAGTACTGCTTAATGAAGAAAGTCAAAGTACTGCTCACTTATCAAAGTACTGCAAGGATTATTATGTAATTCTAGAATGTTCTCAGTTTAGTTTAGTATTACTTCTCATACAAGGAATAGAGTTGTAAACCGACTAGGGTTATCCTTATGCCTATAAAAGGACCCCTAGATTGGCTTTAGATATACGTGCAATATTAGAGTTTACTAAGTTTGATATTAGAGCTGTTAGGGATTGTTAGTGAATCTGTGTATCAAGCAGGTTCAGAGTTTCAATATAATCGTTAAAGTTAAAGTTAATTCTTCTTAGCTTTATTGAAGTAAATTCCGCATACTTAATAGAGTTTATTCAGTGTTTCATTTTTAGTGACTTAGAATTTATCCGAGGTTGCTAAGCCCTTACAAGCTACTTAAAGTTAGTTTGGTTAGAGTATATCGATCCAACAAGTGGTATCAGAGATTGTGTGGAAACTCTGATTAAGAAGAAAACCTTAAAACCTAGTTAACAACAAACCCTAAAGATGTCGACTGAAGCTGCACCACCCCCATCCATCACCTCACTCAGAATTCCTATCATCAAGAAGGGAGAGTATGATCTTTGGAGCATGAAGATGAGGCAGTACATTCCCATTACAGACCATGCACTATGGAACGTAATTGTCAATGGTAATGAAGTTGTTGCAGAACCTGTAGAGATTCCTGGACAACCTAAACCACCTAAGGCCGTCTTACCAGCAGCAACAGTAAGAAATCAAGAAAAGGCTCTCAACATACTGTTGTCTGCTATTCCTGATGGTCATCTACTCAAGTTCCATGATGCTAAGGATGCAAAGCAACTATGGGCTGCTCTCAAGATAAGATTCGGAGGTAATGATGCTTCCAAGAAGATGCACAGAAATCTGTTGAAGCAACAGTTTGAAACATTCACTGTTGGTGAAAGAGAAGGTCTTGATGCTGCCTTTGACAGATTCCAAAATCTTCTTAGTATGCTGGAGCTATACAAAGCAGAGGTATCTGTTGAAGATGCCAATTTGAAGTTCTTAAGAAGTTTGCCATCTACATGGCATGTGATTGCTACTATGATCAGAGGACAACCTGGTTTGGATGTTATGGACTTTGATGATCTCTACAACCATTTGAAGGTGTATGAGCATGAGATGAATGGCCAAACAAGTTCAAAGTCCCACAGTATTGTGTTTGTGTCTTCTGAAAAGAGAAGCAGTACTTCCACTAAAAGTACTGCTCATCCTACTCAAAGTACTGTTTCTTATCCTACCCTCACCTCATCACCAACAAACACCATTCATTCTGATGAAATTGTATGCTCATTCTTTGCTCAGCAAGCCACTTTACCTGTTACTTATGAAGAATATTTGTCACAAATTGAAGAGGATGCTCTTGAAGAAATTGATATCAGGTGGAAAGTTGCTATGATCACTACTAGGATCAAGAAGTTCATGAAGAAAACAGGAAGATGCATTGACTTCAAGCCTAAACAGGGTATAACGTTTGACAAGACTAAGATTGAATGCTTAAATTGTCAAAGAACTAGACACTTTGCAAGAGAATGCAAGTTTGCTAAATATCAGGCAAATAGAATGACTGAGAAACCCAAGCTTGAGCTAAAGGAAATCCCTATTACTGAAACAAAAGCTTTGGTAGCTCAAGAAAATCTATCAAAGGTTGACTGGAGTACTGAATTTGATGATGAACCAGTAACCTACTGTATGGTCGCAGTGGAAGAATTTGATTGGAGCACAGCTTTTGATGAGGAACCTGGATCTACTTCTTTGGAATCCAGAGATGGTCTTGGAAGCTTTGATTGGAGCATGGAGAGTGACGATGAACCTGTTCTAATTGCTATGGTAGCTACTTCACCAAGTACACCCCTATCTCTGAGGTATGCTCTAAGTGTCATGATTTTTATCAAAAAGTGCTTAATGATTATGTAACTGAAAGAGATAATTATAGTAGGGCTAGGTCTGAGGTAGCTGGTTATCAAATTACTTTAGAGTCTATGGAAGCCAAAATAATAACACATGAAAATAATGAAATGGCTTGGGCAGAAAAGTATGAACAACAGGATTATCAGTTAAAATTAAGTGAATGGAAATCTGGCCTTTCACATGTTAGTTTTGTTGAAAAACAAAAAAGAGCACATATTAAAACTGGCATAGGTTTTGGTATGGACTTTAGTAGCATAGAAGAGAACCCACCTAGTGATCAGGAACAACTTGATTCTGAGGATATAATAACTAGTGATGATGAACTCATTAATTATGTCGATAACACATCTAGTAATGAGGAATCTATTAGTCAAACACCTCCATAATTTAAGAAAGACAAAGGTTATCATGCAGTTCCTCCACCCACTGGTAGCTTTCAACCACTTAGGACAGATGTTTCTTGTTTTGGAGTAGACAACCTAGAATTTAGGAAGAAGCTTACTGGTAAATCTAGTTCTGAAACCCCAAAAGAAACAGTTGAAAAACCTAAGGTTGATAATATTAAGAGTCAAGCAGTACCTTCTACTCAAAGTACTGCTACACCTTCAGCAGTACCTTTAAGAAAATCTTTTCAAAATACTGCTAAACCTTTTTGGGATAAGTTTGGTCAAAATAATTTTTATAATTCACCAAAAAGCCAGGTTAGGTTTGGTCATAGAACTCAAGGAAGAAATTTTGGGAGTATGGGTCAAAAATTGTGTTTTGTTTGTTATAGTCCTGATCATCTGATTAAGGACTGTAACTTTCACTCAGACTATTTAAACAAATTCCCAAAGACCAGATCTGCCAACCAAAAACCAAGGGAGCCTAAACCAGTCTGGAATCATTCACATAGGATTAACCACAACAACTTCTCACAAGACCATAGGTACCCTCACAAGAGAAGATCTTTTTCAAAATCACCAGTACCTTTTCAAAGTACTGCTGGATTTTCACCCAATCAAGGTATTGATAGCTCTGTTTGGAATAAAAGCCCTAGGAGATCTGATTACTATCACCCTAGAAGGCGTTACACCTCAAAAAGAGTATCTAGATCAAAGAACACTACACCAAAAGTTAAAACAAGCTGGGTTAAGAAACAAAGTACTGATGGGGAACAAACAGTACTTTCAGCAAGTGTGAGTGAAACAGAAATTTTTGTTAAAAATACCAAAGAGAATTTGGATAAAAATGAGTTTTTTATTGAAAAATCAACACAAGTTTTGGAACAAACAAAGATAATTGATAGTGGGAATTACATACTTAAAGAATTTAAGTATGTAACTCCACAAGGGGAATACAAGTCAGTAATGGCTTGGGTTCCTAAAATTAACTAACTCTTTTATCTTTGTGCAAGGCAACCCAGAAGAGGAGCTTAAAGATCATCTAATTGTGGATAGTGGTTTCTTTGGAAGCATGACAGGAGACAAAGAGATTCTGTCAGATTTTAGATCTTATTGTGGAGGAAGAGTTGCATTTGGGAATGATGCTAGTGGAGGAAGAATAACTGGCAAAGGAACCATCAAGGCAGGGAGCATAGATTTTGAGAATGTTCGCTATGTGAAGGAGCTCAAGTTCAATCTTTTGTCAGTCTCTCAGATCTGTGACAAGAAGCACCCTGTGTTGTTCACTGACCCAGAATGTCTTATTCTTTCCCCTGAATTCATGCTTGTTGATGATAACTTGGTAGTACTGAGAGTACCAAGAACTAATGATGTGTACAGTTTGGATATAAAGAGTCTTCACTCTTCTGGAAGAGCAACTTGTTTAGTAGCAAAGGCAACACTTGAAGAAGCACATCAATGGCATAGAAGATTAGGCCATGTAAATTTCAAGAATATCAACAAGTTGGTTAAAGGAAATTTAGTTAGAGGTTTACCTACGAAAACATACAAGAATGATCACTCATGTTTGGCGTGCAAGAAAGGTAAACAGCACAAAGCTTCATGCAAGAAGATTGAGGAAAGAACCATTCGAGAACCTTTAGAGTTGCTGCACATGGATTTGTTTGGACCTGTTTCTGTTGCTAGTCTAAACAAGAAGAAGTACTGCCTGGTTGTGACAGATGATTGCAGTAGATTTAGTTGGGTCTTTTTCTTGGGTTTTAAAGATGAAACCTTTGATGCTATTCATGATCTTATAATAGCCCTTGAAAATCAATTGAGACTCAAAGTAAGAGGTATTAGATGTGACAATGGGATCGAATTCAAGAACAAGCTTGTGGATGAATTTTGTGCCAAGAAAGGAATCAAGAGGGAGTTTAGTATTGCTAGAACTCCACAGCAGAATGGTGTTGCAGAGAGAAAGAACATAACTTTGATTGAAGCAGCCAGAAAAATGCTTGCAGATTCCCTTCTACCTATTCAATTTTAGGCTGAAGCTGTAAGTACTGCTTGCTATGTATTGAATAGAGTATCAGTCACTAAACCTCAGATGAAGACACCTTATGAGTTGCTTATGGGAAACAAACCAAATATACGTTTTATGAAACCTTTTGGATGTCCTCTGACTATTCTCAATACTATTGATGCTTTGGGAAAATTTGATGGCAAGTCAGAAGAAGGATATTTATTGGGATATTGTACCAACAACAAAGGATTTAGAGTGTACAACAAGGTCACCAAGAAGGTTCAAGATTGTCTTCATGTTGAATTCTTAGAAGATCAAGAAAATCAGAAGGGTAAAGGTCCTGATTGGATGTTTGATCTTGAGGTTTTGACTCCTTCTATGAATTATGTTCCTGTTAGAGAAGAAAATCAAGCTGATCACAAAGAAGAAGATTTACAGTACATTGTTCATGGAGTCAACATTAGACCTGATGCTATTCCTGATGAAGAACCTATAACTGTCAAGAAGGAGAAAAGTACTGATAAACCAAAAACCACTTTGTCTGCTGAAGATCAAGCTATTCAAGATGAACTTAATAGAATGCTTTTTCAAGAAACAATAGCACAATCTTATGAGGATGAACAAAGGAGAGCTTTTGAAGAAGGTAAAAAAAGGGTAAGTCTATAGAAAACCCTAACAGTACTTTGGATCAAAGTACTGCTGCACTTATTGACAGTACTTTTGCTGATGATCCGACCATGCCTGGTTTAGAAGATACTGATGACGAATTAGATGATGAAGGTATTTTCTCACATTCCAATGAAGGAGCTAATTTCACAAATTTGGATGATGATTTTGAAGTTCCACATACTCCTACATTACGAGTGCATAAAGATCATCCCACTGGTCAAATCATTGGACCTTCTACTTCTGGAGTGCTCACCAGAACCAAGGCTAAAGTTTTTTCTAAACCACATAATGCTTTACTTAGCTTTGTGTACAAACAAAACAGGCTGAATCATAAGGATCACCAAACCTACTTATTCACTTGCTTTATCTCTCAAGAAGAACCCAAGAATGTAGCTCAAGCATTAACTAAAGAGAGTTGGGTTGAAGCCATGCAAGAAGAACTACTTCAATTCAAACTTCAAGAAGTTTGGGTATTATGTGATCTACCAGATGGCAAGAAAGTCATTGGTACAAGATGGGTTTTCAGAGTAAAGAGAGATGAAAGAGGGAATGTTATCAAGAACAAAGCACGGCTAGTAGCACAAGGATACAGACAAGAAGAAGGAGTAGATTATGATGAAGTGTTTGCTCCTATAGCAAGGATTGAAGCCATTCGAATATTTCTTGCTTTTGCATCATATATGGGCTTTCTTGTTTATGGTACTATTACAAAGGAGGTCTATGTCAAACAACCTCCTGGTTTTGAGGATCTTGCACATCCAAACAAAGTCTACAAAGTTGTTAAGGCTCTTTATGGCCTTCATTAAGCACCTAGAGCTTGGTATGAAAGGCTCTCTACTTTCTTATTACAACATGGTTTCAGGAGAGGAGCAATTGACAAAACTTTGTTTATTAAGAGAGATAAGAAGGATATCATGCTGGTTCAAGTTTATGTAGATGATATCATCTTTGGAGCTACAAAACAGTCCATGGTGAAGGAGTTTGAGCAGCTGATGCAAAATGAATTTCAAATGAGTTGTATGGGTGAATTAACTTTCGTTTTGGGGCTTCAAGTTAAATAATCAAAGGAGGGAATTTTCATAAGTCAAGACAAGTATGTCTTTGACATTCTTAAGAAGTTCAATTTTGATGCTATGAAGCCTGTCACTACACCTATCAAATCTATCAACTCATTGGGCAAGGATGAAGATGGTCAACCTGTTGAAGTCAAGCTGTACAAATCTATGATTGGCTGTCTTATGTACTTAACTGCATCTAGGCCTGATATCATGTTTGCTGTCTGTTTATGTGCAAGATATCAAGTATCACCTAAGGTCTCTCATATGAATGCAGTGAAGAGAATTTTTAGTTATTTGAAACAACAACCTAAGTTAGGGTTGTGGTATCCAAAGTATTCACCTTTTCACTTGGAAGCTTTTTCAGATAGTGATTATGCAGGTAATAATTATGATAGAAGATCAACCACTAGAGGATGCCAGTATCTTAGAGGAAGATTAGTCTCATGGCAATGTAAGAAGCAAACTATTGCAGCAACCTCATCTACTGAAGCAGAATATGTTGCTGCTGCAAGCTGTTGTGGACAAGTCTTATGGATGCAGAATCAACTTTTGGATTATGGGTTCAACTTCAAGAATACTCCTATCAACATTGATAATGAGAGTACGATTTGCATTGTGAAGAATCCAGTTTATCACTCCAAAACCAAGCACATTCAGATTAGGCATCACTTTATCAGAGATTGTTATGAGCATAGGCTTATTAATGTTGTCAAGGTTCACACAAATGATAATGTAGCTTATCTACTCACAAAAGGATTTGATGTTTCAAGATTCAATCACTTGGTGGTGAGTATTGGTATGATTAATTACTAAGCTACATTTAAGGGGAGGACTGAGTAGTTAGTTAGACAGTCCTATGCATTGCTTGAGGGGAGGCAATTCAATGCCTATTTGAAGTTTTTGCCATTGTGAAGACGAGAATGGAAAAGTACTACTTTTTGGTTATATGAAAGTACTGCTCTGAAAGTACTGCTTTGGAAAGTACTGTACACGTGGAAAGCACTGCTTGTCTTATCAACGTACTGTTCCAACGGTCAAAAGATGGGTTAAAATTCAAATAACGGTAACTTTGTTATTATGGGCTGTGATTTTTCAAATCTTAACTATAAATAACTACCCTCCGATTTTCCCTCTCATCTTTATACTTATCAATCTTTTCCATATTTCTCTCTTTCACATTTACTATTCATCAAACCACTTTCTTTTGTAAACATTAATCAATGGAGAATCGAAATAAAGTTTCTAAACACAACATGGTGGCCAATTTAGATAAGACTGAAGCTAATGTCGCATTCCATGACATAATTGATTTCCTTGCTGGATCAACAATCAATTATGCACTTTTGGTAGAATCGGATGTTATTGAGCCATGGATTCAACAGTTTTGGGCGACTGCTAGAACTCACATGGAAGATGATGAGTCATATATACAGGCTAAGGTTGCTGGAAAGATTGTAAAAGTTAGTGAAGCTTCAATTCGTAAAGATTTATTATTGGATGATGAAGAAGGAGCTATACGTTTTGACAAACAGCTTCTTTGGGATACTTTAAGAGATATTGGGTATGAAGGGTCCTTAACTGAAATAACATTCAAGAAACCCTTGTTTTGTCCACATTGGAAGTACTTGGTACATGTCTTGCTTCATTGTATCAGTTCTAAGAGTACTTCCTGGGAGCAATTCGGATCTAATATAGCATCTGATTTAGTGGGATTGGCTACAAATCGTGTCTTCAACTTTTCAAGACTCATTCTAGATGGTATGCTATCTCACATATCTAATGGATCTCCCTAGTTAATGTATCCGAGATTTATTAAAGTTTTCTTGAATAAACAACTTCATGATGTACCAAAGCCTGAGAGCTTATTACCTGTTGTGGTACAACCTGCTAAGATATTTACCTTCATTGCTAAGAAGAGTGATAGATTTTCTGGAAGGCATACTCCTTTGACTACTTCAATGATGGAGATTGCTCAAGCAGTTAGAGATGAAGCTGCTGCAAGTGAAGAAAGAGAAGGTACTGCATCAACTCAAGGTACTGCCTCTCAACATACTGCTTCTTTACAAGGTACTGCTGCACAAGAAGGTACTGCAGCTTCACCTACACCATCTCCACAAAATACTGAATATGCTGAGTCAGAACCCGAAATCAACCCATCATCATCTGGAGGAGATGAAGGTGTAATACCTCCTGAGGGATTGGTTCTGGATAATTATGTTTTGACAAGGGAGTTAGTGAGACTGAAGAAAACTACTGAAGCTCAAGCTGCACAACTTCTTAAGTTGAACACCAAATTTAAAAGATTGAAGAAATTTGTCTGACCTCTAGTTCAACATCACAGGTTGTGGGTAAAGTCTTACAAGAAGAAAGGAAGGACGTTTAAAAAATCTTCTACGGGCAAAAGGGTTCAACAGCAATCTTCTATCCAATTGGGGAGGAATCTGGAGCAAGATAATTTGAAAGAAGATGCTGAATTTCATGCAGATAAAGAAGATGAACCTCAAAGTACTGAAGCACAAGTAAACATTGAAAGTACTGAGCCTGAAAGAACTGGAGTTTAAAGTGCTGGTTTAGAACGTACTGATGATCAAGGTACTGATGTTATTCAAGGAACATACAGACAAGAGTTAATCACACCAAGGACTTTAGATTTTGAAGAAAAAGCTGGTCCTTCAACAGTCCTACAAGAAGAGGAAGCTGATACACCCATGGTCGAGCATACTGCAAGTGATGATGAGATAGTTGCTCAAATTTTGCATAATCTATCAAGACCAAGAGGTGTTACTATTCCAGGAGTTGCTGAAGAACAACCTCAAGCTTCTCAACCAGTGTTAGATCCTAAGGACAAAGGCAAAGGCAAACTGGTGGAAACAAAGAAGAAGAAGAAACTTACTTTAGCAGAGTTAAGAGCTATTGAAGTGGCTAAGATTGAAGCAGCTGCTAGGGAGCTACAAGCTAAATTTGATGCTGAAGCTGCTATACCAGAAAAGTCAGTTGTTATACCTAGAAGACCACCTAGCAAAGCTAAGGAAAGAAATGCCATGATGGCTTATCTAAAAAGTCAAGGATATACTGGGTTACAGAAGCTGAACTATTTAGAGATGAAAGATTTATATAATGCTGTTAGAGCCTATCAGAAGCAAGTTGAGAGTATTATTTCTTTTAAAGATGATGATAAGCAAAAGAAAGATGATACTAAAAGAAGCTTAAAAAGAAAAAGAACAGCTGAAGCTGAACAGTCATCAAAGAAGATTGAGTTAAGATCTGATACAGTTGATGAGCTGAGAAATTACATAAGAGTTGTTGACTTTGATCATCCTAAATCCAAAGATGCTGCAGTAAAGAAGTCCAAGATAACTACATTTGAAGTTGTAGAGTCAAAAGATGGAAACTATCTGATGTTCCATAGGGAGGATGCAAGATTTAGAGTATTCAATTTGCTAAGGGATATACTGCACATAATAGATAGAGACGATCTATTTCAACTATATCAATTAGTGCTAGAGTACTTTGAACATATTCCATCAACTAGAGTTGGCTTAGTATTGCTAGGAGATCTGACAACTATTTGGGAAACTGAAGAAACAAGCACTGAAGAAATCTGGCTAAATCAAGAAAATTGGGAAATTACAAGCTGAAGATTCTTTGAAGAATCAGGAGTGCATGCTTTGGAATTGGAAGATGGAACTATGATCCATATGTTAGCTGAAAGAAGATATCCTTTGACTAGTGATCTTATGAGAAGGATGCTGGATCATGGAATGGAAGTTGAAGAAGAGAATGAAACAGCCCTAATGGTTATTGAATTATATATCAGATGGACAACTATGGCTGATGATGAAGCATAAGTACTGGTATGATTTTTAATGGTATAAATTTTTGTAAAATAAGTACTATATTCAAAGTACTGCTGGACAAACAGTACTTTAATCAAAGTACTGCTTGCAGCACAAAACCAGTAAATGATTATAAAAAGCAAACTTTTGTTAAGTGCAAAATATTTTGAAACAAAAGTTAACTGCAATAAATGGTTTTTGAGATGGTTATAACAAAATGTTATCAGTTCACCATGTTTAACAAAAGTACTGGCTAATCCATGAGCAAACGGCTCTGGTAAAGATATCTCAAATCCGTTATATAGTTGTCAACTTGCTAATAAGTTGTATGGTAATCAACTCACCATATCAGCAAATGTGAAGAGTTGGCTAGCCCACAAGAAAAATGGTTTGTGGTAAAGGTTGTGGAAAAACCATTTATATGGTAATTAGTTCACCATGGTTGCAAGAACTAACTAGTCCAAAAGGGTACGACTTTTGGTAAAGACAAAACAAATCCGTTGATAGCTGATGATTTGCTAAAAATCACATGGTTATCAATGTACCATGGTCTTACACACCTAAACATTTGGCTACTCCAGAGTTAATGGCTTTGGTAAATAGACATCAAAATCCATTAAAATTTCAATGATTCACCTCTCACAGGAGTTTACACACCTGGAAGTGATGAGAATAGACTAAAACTTAATGAACTGATGTACAAATTGTCATATGTTGCTGAAAAGATGGAGCTTGCAGATTGTTCCTGTAAAGAATTGCAAATAAAGACTACTTTGATGATGATAATACAACCACAGGGAATACAAAGACAAACTTTGAAGAAAAAGACACAATCTTTCCTTGAAGACAAAGATGTTAAAGATACATATACAAAGGAACTTGAAATCAAGCAAGTAGAATTCAAGTTAGGGGAGGATTGTTGGGATACAGAAAGTCAAAGTGCTGAAGAGTCAAAGTACTGAAGAGTCAAAGTACTGCTTAATGAAGAAAGTCAAAGTACTACTCACTTACCAAAGTAATTCAAGGATAAGGGATTGTTATGCAATACATTAAGGATTATTATGTAATTCTAGAATGTTCTCAGTTTAGTTTAGTATTACTTGTCATACAAGGAATAGAGTTGTAAAACAACTAGGGTTATCCTTATGCCTATAAAAGGACCCCTAGATTGTCTTTAGATATACGTGCAATATTAGAGTTTACTAAGTTCGATATTAGAGCTGTTAAGGATTATTAGTGAATCTGTGTATCAAGCAGGTTCAGAGTTTTAATATAATCGTTAAAGTTAAAGTTAATTCTTCTTAGCTTTATTGAAGTAAATTCCGCATACTTAATAGAGTTTATTCAATGTTTCATTGTTAGTGACTTAGGATTTATTCGAGGTTGCTAAGCCCTTACAAGCTACTTAAAGTTAGTTTGGTTACAGTATATCGATCCAACAAACTTGACGACACTCCCCCTTGACTTTAAAAATAGAGAAATTTTACAAATTTGGGTCCGAGGAGTGTCAAGAAACAAGAAATGAGTCCACCATTATCAAAGTTACAGCCAATACATGGTAACATGCAGTACAAGGTTTTATGAAACATAAAATATCTAGTTTCTCCCCCTCAACAATTGACCGTAAAAATATTGAAATGTTTGAAAGAGTAAAGTGTTGACGGAAGATTAGTACTTGCCATGTTGAAAGAAACTTAGATAGAAGAATATTTTTGTATTTTATAAATTTTATAATTTTGTATTTTGTTTTTGTAGGATATAGGATTTCACAAACACATTAAACCATAATCATATGAGGCGTTATGAAGGTTTAGAGAGAGAAAGTTCTAGAGAGAGAAAGGGAAGAGAGTTGGGAACTATGTAAAACAAAGAAAATTAGTATTGAAGCTCCAACCCTCTACCTTGGGAGGTAGAGGGTATTTATAGTGTCTTACAAATAAACGCCACCTACGGGCTGTGGATCAGGCATACAGTGGGTAAAGACTCATCCGTCCTCCACGGTGTTACTTAACAAACTACTTGCTAACATAATTAGACTACGACTACGAGCTTTCTATCAAATAAATATACTTGAGGTGACCGACTCTTTAACGACTGAATTTTCTAATTCCTAACAATCTCCCCCTAAGGGAGGTCACCTGAATTTACAAAGAATACAAACAGATATTACATTAGATTGTTCTAGGATTCTTGATTAAGTTCATTGCTCAGTAGCTCGTAGTCTTTGATTCTTCATGTTCCGCATGTTTGGATAATTTCAAGTGGAGGTCTTTAACTGATCCACGTGATGATGAGTTTTGAGCCAGCATTGAGATCATCAGCTCACATAAATCTCTGAATCTTCCTTTGTGGTGTTGGTATTATGTGATGTTGTGACAATTGGATCGACATGCTCACATTCTGGATCATGATATATTCTCGTCAGAATAGCGAAAGCTTTTACTGGTTCATGATATTTGCAGCAGCATAGCAGAAGCATGGAGTGAAAGTATCAGAGTCGATGAAGCACTTATCATGATATCTTTTGAGATGAATGTGTAGTGTAAGCATGCGGCTATGGATTGACCGCTTCATTCTGATTAGCTGCAAACGTCGGGCGTACCTACATACAACAGTTAGCAATAAAGAGCACGAAAGTGTCTTTGATCACTTCGTTGAATTGAGGTACACGACCCACGATTCCCCGTTGATCAGTACAAAGACTGCCTGTGATCAGGTATAATTCCGAAGAATTTCCTTGACAGGGTTTCGCAGCTGCTCTAGCTGTTCTCAAACCGGAACGTCTCAAAGAGGACAACACGGAGTGAGTGAACCAGCGAATTGAGATTCACTGATTGATGAAAAGATATTTGAAAAACAATCGTGTACTTCTCAATAGAAATTGTTTTTGCAAAACAACGAAGGTTTTAATGAAAATCAATTATCAATCATAAACACCTTTTATTTTGAAATATGAGTACACAGTCGATGTGCTAAAGAAAAGTGGTTTTGAGCAAAACGACTGGTTTTTCAAAGGTATCCGTCAATCCATAACCTGAACCCAGATTGATTCAAAAGATTGAATCACCCCATTGTTTCTGTTCAGTTGTCACATGGTTGATCTATTGAATAGATCTCACATGCCACCCACCAGGAGCTTGTTTGATGTTGGCTCCAAAAGGCTTTCCATCTTCATTGTGAATATGTTTGCATATCACTCAGATGTTCTGGCAATACCACAAGGATAATGCGTAGGACTCATAAGATATAATCTCTCTTTTTACATTGTGTGAAACAGAGAGTCTTCACAGACAATGTCCTAAGGAGATTTATTTGATGATCTCATGGCTCTAGACTCAATAGTGCATATTTGGTTCCTATGCCAGAGACTAGGGAGAGGGTCTCCTTCTTCAATATCAACAAACTCTAAAAGAAAGTCGATAGATAATGTCGGTTCCCCGTGAGAATGAAACAAGTCCTTTTAAGAGGAACTTGAGTAGCTTGGGAAGTTTTAGTGCAGCGCGTCACTGGGTCCATGACGTCTTGTCTTCAATACCAGTGTTACCTTAGTAAACACCAGTAGCATATGTATTGAACCCGGTTTCTGCCCTAAGGTTGAATTATTGGAGGGCTATTTCTTTTCACCCTTTTCTCATTCAATTCTTTTTCATTCTTCAACCCCTTCAGTGCTTACCAAGACTTCATAACTAGAACCTTTTTGGGTTTATTCCAGTTCTAGCTCAGTCTCAGTCTGCACTCTTCCCATATCTCACTTTTCTCCTTTTTTCATCATACCTAAGAACATCTACACTATCTAGTGGATTGTCCCTGGGTAGATCCCTCCGGTTATGGCGGATCATGGGAACGAATACCTAACCTAACCATCCTTATATCACCATACATAAAGTAAATTTGGTCGGTCTTTTGGTATTGTTCATCAGCCATTGGAACCAATTGAAAACCATTTGAAAATCAATCCAGATACTTGTGATATATTATCAAAGCATTTTGTACCTGAATTGTTTTTGATATTTTTTAGAAAAAGAGCTCCCCCTCAACATGTGCTTCATGTATTTGATATTTTTTGGCACACGGAGGCAAGAGGAAGAATTAACTTCTTTGATTACCATTTTCTAAAAGATATCATCATCACTTCCCTGATTAAATCAAGTAGATAAAGCATATTGGAGAAGGATGAGGTTTTCAAAAGTTTGCTTCCCCTCAATATGTGCCTCGAGATTTGAAAGTGTTTTGCACATACTAGAGGGAACCTGCATTAGAGACAAATCAATCGCGTTTCAATTATTTGTGGTTTCAAAAGATGCTCCCCCTCAACATGTGCATGGAAAATTTGAAATCGTTTGGCACATGAGGAGAGGAAAGCTTGCTAAACACTTATAAAACCAATTATCAAGTTATCAGTTTAAATCCAATTTAAATCACAAATTCTCCCCCGATCACACTTTCCAAATCCTTTGAGAGATGTGATCTTTATTGATTTAAATTATTATTTATTTATTTTTTTAGAGCTTTTGAGGAGAATAGTGACTTGCTTTTGAAAAAAGAACAATTTTAACTAATAAGGATAAGATTTTCAGACTTTAAACTCCATTGTTTAAACATGCAAGAGTATCTTTTGAAAACATAACATTAGCAAAGGTTTTGAATCAATTGTATAAAACGTAATTCTTTTTGATTGTTCAACAATAAACCTTGCTCATTTACGTGCCAATTGTTTTTAAAAAATGACCTTTCAAAATAACCTTTTTAATTCGATTGAAATCATTCTCCCCCTCAATCAATGACACAGGTTGTTGATTGAGAGATTTTGACAGATGATAAGCTCAGATGAATTTTAAAAAATAGAGTACAAGGTATTTTCAAAGCAATTTTTTGTTTTCATGAGATGACAAATATTTTTCAGAAGAATCGTTAGACGGAAAAATATTTGGAAAGAGAAACATTTGTCTTTTTAATGACAAACATTTGTTTTGAGAATCAGAGCATGAGATTTGAAAAATAAGATAAAGCATGGCTCTGTCCTTTACTTTTTAAAACGGGTTACTGCCTGAAATGACAGTAGGCCACCATTTTTCTCCGCCTCATTTTATTTTTTTTAAACAAACATTTGTACATTCGAAGAACATCTAAAGACCCGTGAAATTCTTTGAATATCAACACAAAGTCCGTAGATGATATCGAATAAGGAAAAACATGACAAAATAACAATATTTTTGGAATTTTTCAAGATTTTATAGTTTTTATGGATTTTTGAGAATTTTATATTTTTATATTTTCTTTTGTGGGTTTTGAAATTTTGTATTTTGCTTTTTGAATAACTATATACAAGAGATAGATGAAGGAAAACCTTTTACTCCTCTTCTTCCTCTTGAAGACGTTTGAGTGTTTCTGGTTGTAGGCTCTTTAGACCAAGTCGTGGAAGGATAAACTCAAAACGTTCTCTAGGAAGAGCTTTGGTGAAGATGTCTGCTAACTGGTATTCCGTCCTCACGAAATATAGTACCACCACACCGTTTTCCACTTGTTCCCTGATTAAATGATGTCGAATGTCGATGTGTTTTGCTCTTGAGTGTTGAACGTTGTTGCATGAGAGAGCAATGGCACTTTTATTATCACAAGACACAAGAATTTTGTTGAATTCAAAGCCATAGTCAGATAATTGGGATCTCATCCAAAGGATTTGAGCACAACAAGATGACATGGCTATGTATTCAGCCTCTATAGAGGAAATAGAAGTACTAATTTGTTTCTTTAAAGACCAGCTCACAAGCTTATCACCCAAAAACTGAGCACCTCCAGATGTACTTCGACGTGTATCTTGACATCCTTCATGATCAGCATCTGCATAGGCTGTTAGTGACATACCGGTGTCCTTCGGGTACCAAAGTCCCATATTGATGGTTCCTTGGAGATACCGAAAGACCCGTTTAACCGATTCAAGGTGCTTTTTGGTAGGCTTAGCCTGATATCTAGCATACATGCAAACAGCAAACAAAATGTCTGGTCTGCTGGCTGTGAGGTACATCAGGGATCCGATCATACTACGATATTTCGTTTGGTCTACCATGATCCCTGAGTGGTCCTCATCCAGTTTACTACGCTCTATCATAGGAGTGTCAACAGGGTCACAAGAATCAAATCCAAATTTCTTTAAAATCTCATTTGCATATTTAGATTGATTTATGAAAATGCCTCCGGGACTTTATGAAATTTGTAATCCCAAGAAAAATGACATTTGTCCCATCATTGACATTTGAAATTTGGAACCCATTTCATTTGAAAAACGGTCACATTCATTGGGGTCAGTCGAGGCAAAGATAATATCATCAACATATATTTGAACGTGAATTATATATTTTCCTGACTTTCTGGTGAACAATGTCGGATCAACTGCTCCTTTGCTGAATCCAGTAGATAGAAGAAACTTTGATAGCGTATCATACCATGCCCTTGGAGCTTGCTTCAAGCCGTAAAGAGCCTTCTTCAAGCGATAGACATGAGTAGCATGCTCTGGATTCACAAAACATTCCGGTTGGCTGACGTATACGACTTCTTTAAGATCTCCGTTAAGAAAAGCCATCTTTACATCCATCTGATAGACAATCATGTTCTTACTTGCAGCATTATCCAGGAAGATTCTGATTGCTTTGATGCGTGCAACTGGAGCAAATGATTCTTCAAAGTCAATACCCTTTTCTTGACGGTATCCTTTAGCAACCAATCGAGCCTTGTTCTTTAAAACATCACCATGCTCATCAAGTTTCACTTTGTAGATCCACTTTAGAGCAATAATCATAGCACAATCTATAGCAGGTACTAATTCCCATACATCTAGTCGATCAAACTCATGAATTTCTTCTTGCATGGCATTGAACCAGCTGTCTTCATTCATGGCAGTTTTAAAATCTTTTGGTTCGAACTTAGAGAGTACGGAGTTGAAGAAGCACCATAAGGCATCGGTTGCAAGTTGTTTTCGTGTAGACACTGGACGAGAGGGGTTTCCAATGATGTTGTCAAATGGATGATCATGTGTCCATTTTCTGAGGTGTTCGTGTGGTTGTTGTTGAGGAACTGAAGTAGCAGAGTCGATTTCTCCTGATGAAGATGGTTCTGATGATGATTCAGGATCAAATATGTTTTTAAATGGTGCATCTTCAGGAGTAGCAAAGGGATTCTCTCCATCAAGGGTGCCATAAACATTCCCATGATGTACACTCGATGATTGATGATTTGTTGATGAGACAGAGTGATCAGCAGCAGGCGCTTCTTGACTTAGTGTCATAGAAACTGAAGGGTTAACTTCATTGACACGGATAGTAGCAGCCTCTAATGATGGAATTGACAGATCATTTGCAGTTGGCTCATATTGTTCATCAAACATTGAATCAAACAGTTTCTTCAAGTCATCTTTTGAAGGAGGTACATAAGGAGTTGCTGGCGAAGAATTGTATACAAGAGTAGAACTGATGGGACAACTTGAAGATGCGGGTCCATAACTGGGTTGTCCTGGAGCCATTGGACCGGTCAGCTCATCAAAGGTAACGTGAATTGTTTCCATGATATTTCGGGTTCTTTTGTTGTAGATTCGGTATCCCTTTTTTGTTTGGTGCATATCCTACAAATACTCCAATGTCCGCTTTAGCTTTAAGTTTGCCTAAGTCTTGGCCCTCATTAGTTGGATAACACAATGCACCAAACACACGAAGGAATGAGAGATTAGATTTTCTATTGTGGACAAGTTCATATGAAGTTTTTCCATGAGCAGCATGAATTAGGGATCGATTTTTGTAGCATGCAGTGGCAATGGGTTCAGCCCAGAGAAACATTGGAACCTTTGAGTAAATCAACATTTTTCTTGCGGCTTCCACAAGAGTTCGATTTCGTCTTTCAACTACAGCGTTCTGTTGAGGAGTTCGTGCAACACTTCTTTGATGACTGATTCCAACACTTTCATAAAACTCACTAAGTTGTTTATTAACAAACTCAGTTCCATTGTCTGTCGGATGATTCTGACAGTTTTGTTAAGTCGAACCTGCAGCTGTTTGATAAGTTTGATGATGATATCTGGAGTTTCATCCTTTGTCCTTAAGAACTTAACCCAGGTGAATCGAGAGTAATCATCAACCACAACTAACACATATTTCTTCCCAAAGATATTATGCACTTTCGTGGGTCCACATAAATCCATGTGAATTGTATGAAGAACTTCTGTAACTGAGTTTGTAGGTTTGGGTTTGTGGGCATATTTCTTGCTTTTTCCCAATTGGCATGCTGAACAAAGATGATCCTTTTCATACTTTAGTCTAGGTAAACCTACAACTAAGTCCTTTCTGGAGAGATCATTGATGGTGCCGAAGTTTAAGTGATTGAGACGACGATGCCATAACCATGACTTTGTTTTCGAAGCCTTCGACAACAAGCAAATTGGAGAAGACTTCATCATATCTTCGATAGATATGGTGTATAGATTTGAACCACGTGTTCCTCTTAAAAGCTCTTTACCATCAAGTTCTGTAATGAAACAAGTATGTTTTCTGAAGGCCACTTCTAGATCTGAATCACAGAATTGACCGACAGAGAATAAGTTATGACCAAGACCTTCTACGTAATATACCCTGGAGATAACACTATCACCGACAACATAATCTCCATAACCCATAATTGCACCGAAATGATCATTCCCGAATCTAACAGTCCCGATGAATTTACTCACGAAGTTCATGAGCCGCGACCGGTCTCTAGTCATATGCTTGGAACAGCCTGAGTCCAGGTACCACAAAACGATTTGAACGATCTGCAGTTGAACACAGACAAGAATGGATAACTGGATAATTGGGAACCCCATGCAATAATGGGTTCCACTTGGTTAATAACAATAATTGGAACACCCACATCAGAAGTAGAAACAATGGAATCATCAGAGATGGATGCAATTCTAATGTCCATATTTGACCTATTCAAAGTATGTTCACTTCTTAAGGGAATAGTTCTACCAGTAGGCATCCATTTTCTAGTGGGCATTGTCTTAGCAAATTGAGGGCAGAACTCATTAACCTTATGGCCAGAAGGTATCCATTGATAACCTATTTTGCTAAATATTCTTCCTGTGGGTTTCCACTGTTTTCTAACTTTCTTTCGCCTTTGCCTTTTAGCCTTCTTAGCTTGATTTTTAGCATTAACAGTTTTAACAGGGCATTTGACAGCATTAGACAAAACATTCACACCACATTCATGATTAGTAACAGAAAACAAGCAGTCATCATTACATGGTTTGGAGATAGTAGCAGAATTTGAATTATTTACAGTACGCCTATGGCTAATACTAGAATCAACACGATTTGTTTTATTCAACTCAAACATAAAGTTCCTAGGGTGGTCTTCTACTTTCTTCCAATGCACATTCTTAGCTTACGAGGTCCTATCTTGCTTGGTATTGCCTAGAGGCTTTGACCCGCTTGATCTTATGTCATTGATTACTCCTGTAGAGGGAATTATGGGAACATTAGTTGGTTGATCTACTTCTTGCATTCCTAAACTAGAAGTGCAGGGATTCGAACTACTTGAAGGCACATTAGTGTTCACTTTCTTAAAACTAGGCATAGAATGGTTTGTATGCTTGGCACTAGGCATAGAACAAGGCATCACAGCTTTTCCTTTTGCACCTAAGGATTTAGGACATGTTGCTATTAAACATTCTAGCAGTTCTTGAGATCGTTTGGCTTGAATGCACGCAAACCTAATTTCACTGTCAAGAGGCTTATTTATAAAATCCTCTTCCATAATCTCACGGAGACATTCTAGACTATCCTTAAGGTGAGCACAATAGTTGTGAAACACAGGTTCATTATTCCTAAGATGAGGAGGAATGTATTTAACAGTCACAGTATATTTACAGTCTGAGGATGACTTTGATGCAACATTCTCATTAAAAACAAGTGGAAGTTTCCCTTTTTCCTGACTCTTCAGATTCTCAATTTCTTTTTGTAAAGACGTTATTTTTTCATTTTTTTTGTCACGAGTGACTTTCATTGAATCATATAACTCTATAAAGTGTCGTTTAACTTTTTCATTTTCTTCTAGAAAACTCTCGTTTTCTTTTTGTAAAGCATTAACTAAATTTTAAAGATGAAAAGTTTGAGAATATTGAGAATCTAAAGGAGGAGGCATTTGGGAGCCAGTGACATTGTTCTTTTCACCCTTTAATTGAGAGATTTGGGCTTTCAATTATCTGATCGTGTTACAATGAGCTTGAATTTGTTCGTCACGTTTGTTTATCTGAAAAACTGCATCAAACTCTAGAACATCTGAGGATGTCTTGATATTTGAGGTTGTGACATTTTCTTTAAGATGTTGATATTTTAGTTGTAAATCAAAATGTTTAACTTCTAGTTTAGAAAGATGTTTTATCAAATTATCGTGATCATCCTGATCAATTTTCTCACTTAGTTCTGAGTTTTTGTTTTCAAGCTCAATGACACGATCATGGGAAACTTTCAATGCAATAGATAATTCATGAAATTGAGAAGCAGTAATAGAGTGCTTAGTAACAGTATAAAACACATCTTGAGCAACAAAACTCGAAATCAAATTCTCATTTAAAATATGCAAGTTCTTTCTTTCAACTTCATTGTATTTGAGTTCATGTTCATAGTCATTAACCTAAACTATCATTGCATCAAATTCCTTTTCCATTTCTTTAATATCAGAATTAATTCCTTTTTGAAGGCTCTCAAATTGACCTTTTAATTGTTTAAAGAAAGGCATGACCTCAGTTAAATAACATTCTTTAGTTTGCTCAAAACCCTTTCCCCCTCAGTTATCCCTCTAGGTGTGATTCTCTTCTTACATGTTTTCTCAAAATCAACAAACAACTGATAAACAACATACAGGCTGATTAAGGTCTTACTATTAGTGGCAATAGATCTAGGAACTGGATGCATTGGTGTATTTGGAGGATACACAGTAGCTGCAGGCATTTTCCTAAGGGGAGTGTTTGTTTCAACAAGTACATTAACTTTTAGCTTATCCATATCTTTCTTTCAAAAGATCTGTTCTGGGGTTAATTGAGTTTGAGGCTTAAACATGTTCAAGGATATCCAATTTTCCTTAGTGTAATCATGGGGTTTGATCGTTATTTTATTCTCTTTACACGCAGGATCGTTAAGCTTCTTATTCATTTTCTCCCTAGATGCATCATCTAATTTTCTATCTTCCTCAGTGCATTCAATGCAACTAGGTTTCTGTCTAGGTTTAAGAATCTCATTACCATCATAGATTATATTTTGATCAGCTTTTGCTATCTTACCATACTCAGAGTTGGATTCCTTTATAATGGGGATACTATGCTTATCGCTTAGAACTCTATGCTTAGTGATCATGTGAGCAGTCTGAATGGTATTCCCTTGTACGTACAACTTATTTTCAAGCTTGTTTTTCAAAGTTTTTAGATTAGAAAAATCATTCAAAAGTTTTGATTCCTTAGCACTGAATTCTTGTTTAAGCACTTTAACATTATCTTGCAGCTCTTGCTTTTGCTTAACAGTTTTAGAAAGCTTTTCTTGTAAGGAGTTTAACTCTTGTTTTAACACTTCTTCTCTAAAATTACTTTTTCTAATAATTGTACGCATTTGGTCATCCATTTCCTGCTCATGGGTAGTTAGCTCAAACTTAGCACGCTGCTCATAAATAACAACTTGTTCTTTATAGGCATTCAGTTGAGAGATAACAGAATCATCAGGGGCACATGCAGTGTATTCATCAACAGCATAGTCATCATTGACTGCGGAAGATGCATTACTAGGTACAATCTCAATTTCACTTTGCTTCACATATTGATCATATGGGACAATATTGCTATTACCCTCATCATCAATATCTGATTCATAAGTTTCAAGAGATTGTGCTTTATTATGCATATTTTGCTTATCAACATCATCATATAGTTTTAATACCTCTGAGATGATTGATTCTTTGGATGGACCAGCTTGCTGTGATGATAAGACCTTTGGAGAGACCATTGGAGAAATGCTTGCCATGAAGATTGTCTGTGTAGTAGGTTCATCATCCACGTCAGAGTCGTATGCATCACAGTCTGCAACTTGAAAGGCATTATGATGATTATGACCTATCTCCTGAATTGGTTGCTCATCCACCTCTGCATCATATGTCTTTGCATTGCCCTAAGCAAGAAACAACAGCTCCTCTTCATCCAACACAACTCCATTATCCTGAGCTTGCACAAGTAACATCTTGTCTTTAAAGTAGTCTGCATTTTGAGGGCGTTTTGGAGAAGTGCAGTTCCTTGCTATGTGTCCATAACCACCACAGTTGTAGCACTTAATTGGCTTAGCTTGACCGTGATTTGGATTCCTTCCACGATTCTGATTCGCCATATATCCTCTACCAACTCCACCTATTCCCTTTTCATACTGCCTTTCTTGAACTGGTTGCACCATAACCTTCCCATCTCTGACAGTAGCTTGATTGTATGGATTGGATGTTGTTCTGAGGTTATTGTTGGTGTGTGGGAGAGAGTTCATGTTTTGACTAACCATGAGAGACAGTTGATTGATGAAGTTTCCATGAATGTGTTTGGGTCAGGAGGCTTATATGCTGGATCAGGTGGTAATTCCAACATTGGTGTAAAAAGCTGTAGAGTCATTTGGCGAACTTGTTTCTCCCTGGTTGGTTTTGAACTGTTCAAGAATCCTTTTTTCAAACATAGCCTGTCTCTCATTCTGAAGAAAGAATGCATAAAGTTGCTCATAGTTGGTGTTCTTCAATCCTCTGGTTAGCTTCATAGAGGTGACAAACTTATGCCATTCGGGATTCATGTTGTCCACAAACTTTGAATTCAGCTGAATATTTGGCATGGTCATTTTGATATTCCTCATATCATTCACAAGCTTGTGGAATCTCACGTAATACTCATAGACACCTTCTTCTGGCTTCATCTTGAAGTGCTCAAACTCATCATACAGTTGTGATTCTCTGTCTTCCTTGGTTAATTAAAAACCTGAGAGAAGCATCTTGACATTATCCCAAACTGCCTTGGCTTCTGTGTTGTGATTGATAAGCTTGTAGATGTCTTTTGGAAGACCCTGAAGTATAATGTTAGAAGCCCTGATGTCAGCATCGAATCTTTTTTTCTCCTTATCATTGAGCTCATCATACGCCTTTGGTCTGTCTAATCCGTAGATCATTGTTCCATCTGCAGCTGTATCAATTAAGTCTCTTGTAGTCTCAATCTGATAAGGTCCTTCATCAATGAATTTGAGAATGTTGACCCCATTTTCCTTTCCAAGACAGTACAATCTAATTCGTTGAGCCCAAGAGTCGTAGTCAGTTCTGTCAAGCATAGGTGGACGAGTATCTGAACCAGCTGCTTGAACATCCTCAACAACAGTGGAGATAATTGTAGGTATGTTGGTAGACATGATTACAAGTTCTACGGGATTTTACTATTCTTTGATTAAACCGGGAAATTGATTCTTTCACGGGATTTTACTAAACCAAAAGAACAACCGTAAAGATGTAGTATGAAGAAGTAACAAGTCTCAATAGAAAAGTAGCAAAACAGTCAACTCGCTTAGTTATCAACTCGCTAAACGGACAACTCACTTAAAGAAACAAGTCGCTTAAAGAACCAATTCGCTTAATAGCCAAGTCGCATATAGAGACAACTTGCTTAATAGCCAAGTCACATATAGAGACAACTCGCTTAATAGCCAAGTCGCAAACAGAGACAACTCGCTTAATAGCCAAGTCGCAAACAGAGACAACTCGCTTAAAGAGACAAGTCGCTTGAAGTAACTCGCTAGCTGTACAACTCGCTTAATAGCCAAGTCGCTTTAGAACTCAAGTTGCTTAAAGAAACAACTCGCTTAGAACCCAAGTCGCACAAGGAGTCAACTCGCTAAATAGCCAAGTCGCATATACCAACTCGCTTCCAATAACAAAGCAACTCGCTTTGAAGAAAGACAACACCGAGACTCAACTCGCTTCGTACAACTTTCTAAAACAACCACTTTATCAATCAAAAACAACCAAACCACAATGATTTAAGCCTTCCAATTCAAAACCTAAACACATATGATGATCCTAAACACAAAAGTACAAACAAAATTCAAACTTTAACACTAGAATTTGTCCAAATGATTCAAACTCTCCTAAACACTTATAACCCCAAAAACCTTATGAAATCTACCAAAATAAAGAGCATGAAAGATACGTGATCAAACCATGGCTCTTGATACCAATTGTAGGATATAGGATTTCACAAACACATTAAACCATAATCATATGCGGCGTTAAGAAGGTTTACAGAGAGAAAGTTCTAGAGAGAGAAAGGGAATAGAGTTGGGAACTATGTGAAACAAAGAAAAATGGTATTGAAGTTCCAACCCTCTACCTTGGGAGGTAGAGGGTATTTATAGTGTCTTACAAATAAACGCCACCTACGGGCTGTGGATCAGGCATACAGTGGGTAAAGACCCGTCCGTCCTCCACGGTGTTACTTAACAAACTACTTGCTAACATAACTAGACTACGACTACGAGCTTTCTATCGAATACATATACTTGAGGTGACCGACTCTTTAACGACTGGATTTTCTAATTCCTAACAATCTCCCCCTAAGGGAGGTCACCTCAATTTACAATGAATACAAATAGATATTACATTAGATTGTTCTAGGATTCTTGATTAAGTTCTTTGCTCAATAGCTCGTAGTCTTTGATTCTTCATGTTCCGCATGTTTGGATAACTACAAGTGGAGGTCTTTAACTGATCCACGTGATGAAGAGTTTTGAGCCAGCATTGAG
>BPTQ01000006.1:243009261-243054479 GCA_019973895.1 Chrysanthemum seticuspe
GTAATCCAAGAACCCCACAACAAAATGGGGTGGCTGAAAGAAAGAATAGGACCTTAATAGAGGCTGCTAGATCCATGCTTGCAGACTCTAAACTGCCCACTATGTTCTGGACAGAAGCTGTTGGCACTGCCTGCTATGTGCTCAACAGGGTGTCCATTACCAGACCACAACTCAAAACCCCATATGAACTTCTCTTCGGAAAGGCTCCTGTCATTCACTACCTAAAACCTTTTGGTTGTCAAGTGACCATTCTGAACACAAGTGATCCGTTGGGAAAGTTTGATGAGAAGGCTGATGATGGTTATATTGTGGGTTATTCAGCTCATAGTAAGGCCTACAGGGTGTATAATTTGCAAGCCAAGAAGATAGAGGAGACGTTGAACCTGAGATTTTTGGAAGACAAGCATAATGTTCAAGGACAGGGTCATTCGTGGTCTTTTGACCTTGACTACTTAACTGACTCTTTGGGTTACACTAGACACTTGGCTAATCAAAATGCAAGTTCTCAAGCTTCTCCCACTGACAATGCAGGTCCCTTAAATGATGACTCTGAAAATGAGTTTGAAGATGATGAGCAACCCATACTTGTGCCTTCTTTCTCTCCTAACAATATTGCAGGTACCACCTCCAAGGATACTGCTGATTCGAGTGATGAAGATGACTCTCATTATGCTGAGGACCTTGCTAGGCTTCAGACTCAAGAATTTGCAGCAAAGCTTGAAGCAGAGAAACTGAAAGAAGGAGTAGCTACTGAAGGAGTCAGCAGAAACAACGTGTCTGCTGAAGTTGACTCTGTCACACCTTCCATCCCCAAATCTTCTGAAGGCTATGCTGTTCCTTCTCAAGTATCTTCAGACTTTGGTGAACCCTATACACGCTTTCCAAAACCTTCAGATCTTGGAAATCATCAACCCAAAGCTGGCATCTTCACCTCACCCTCTTACGATGCTGAATTTGAACCAACCATCACTAATCTTGATTCATCCATTGAAGTCAACCCCACTGCTACTCATAGGATCAACACTGCTCATCCTCAATCCAACATCATAGGTGATCTTCTGGCACCTGTTAGAACTCGAAGGGCTATCACAAGTCCTCAATTTGGACAGATTGCTTTTCTCTCTTATGTCTCCAACCAACAAAGAGACAATCACACAGACTTCAAACATTGTCTGTTTGCTTGTTTTCTCTCTCAAGTGGAACCAACCAGTGTATCTCAAGCTCTTAATGATTCAAGTTGGCTAGAAGCAATGCAAGAAGAGATGCAACAATTTCACAACCAGCAGGTTTGGATTTTGGTTCCACTACCTGATGGCAAATATGCCATTGGGACAAAGTGGGTTCTGAAGAATAAGAGAGATGCTAGGGGCGTTGTGATAAAAAACAAAGCAAGATTAGTAGCTCAAGGCTTTAGACAAGAGGAAGGGATTGACTATGATGAAGTGTTTGCACCGGTTGCCAGAGTTGAAGCAATTCGCATTTTCTTGGCATATGCTTCATACATGGGTTTCATGGTGTATCAGATGGATGTCAAGGGTGCTTTCCTGTATGGTGAGATTGAAGAGGAAGTCTATGTCACTCAACCCAAGGGATTTGAAGACCCAGATCACCCAAATCATGTTTACAAAGTTGTTAAAGCTCTCTATGGCTTACATCAGGCTCCAAGAGCTTGGTATGCTCGGCTTTCATCATTCCTGCTGAAGCATGGCTATAGGAGAGGAGCTATCGATAAAACACTGTTTCTCAAGAAGAATTACTCAGACATCATTCTGGTGCAAGTGTATGTGGACGACATTATATTTGGTTCCACAAACGAAGCTTGGTGCAGGGAATTCGAGGAACTTATGAAGGGTGAATTTCAAATGAGTGCTATGGGAAAGCTTACTTTCTTTTTGGGTCTCCAAGTTCAGCAGAAACAAGATGGCATCTTTATCAGTCAAGATAAGTATGTGAAGGACATTCTGAAGAAGTTTGGTATGGAAGGTGTTAGGACTGCCACCACACCTTATGAAGCTCCAAAGACTAAAGCAAATAATGAACCAGATCTACCTGTGAATGTGCATCTGTATAGGTCCATGATTGGTTCATTGATGTATCTGACAGCTTCAAGGCCTGATATTACGTTTGCTGTGAGTGTGTGTTCTCGACATCAAGTCACTCCACTTGCTTCCCATCTCAATGCTGTAAAGAAGATCTTTAAGTACCTCAAAGGCCAACCTCTTTTAGGCCTTTGGTACCCAAAAGAATCTCCTTTCAAGTTAGAAGCATATAGTGACAGTGATTATGCTGGTGCAAATCTGGATAGAAGATCCACAACTGGAGGCTGCCAATTTCTAGGCAAAAGGTTGATTTCTTGGCAATGCAAGAAACAAACCATTGTGGCCACCTCAACTACTGAAGCAGAATACGTTGCTGCTGCAAATTGCTGTGGACAAGTCCTTTGGATTCAGAACCAATTGCTGGACTATGGGTACAACTTTATGAACACTACAATTCATATAGATAATCAAAGTACCATCTGCATAGTCAAAAATCCAGTTTTTCACAGTCGAACGAAACACATTGAAATCAGGCACCACTTTATAAGAGATGCTTATGAAAAACATTTGATAAAAGTGGCTAAAATCCATACTGATGATAATGTGGCAGACCTATTAACAAAGGCGTTTGATGGACCAAGGTTTCAACACCTCGTGGTCAATATTGGAATGCTAAACCCTTGACTGCATAGTTTAAGGGGAGGCATAGGCCTCAGGGGAGGCATATGCCTCAGGGGAGGATTTGTGCAAACTCTGCAGATTTTTGTTTGTTTTTACTCTGCAGATTTTTGTTTGTTTCTATATTTTAGTTTGTACTCTAACACTAACTTCTAATATTTCTCTAGTTTGTTTGTTTTTGTTGTTGTGTATGTTTAGTGTCTGTTTTGCAGTTGTCTGTACTGCATTTTGCCTATTCCTTATCTGGATTGCAGTTTATACATCCCATGATCAAGATCAAATTCATCAAGAGTGGCTCATTAGTACATGGTCAGATAGCTGAGAAAGTGTTGCTTGTTTCTTCTGATAACAAATACTGAAGCATACAATTTGATTCTACTGAAGATAATACTGAAAGAAAAGAAATCGAAGTCAAATTGTTCATTCATTCATTCAAGAAACAGTTTACAGCTTACAGCTTACATAAAGTCAACTTCTATTTTGCATCCTCAAGATACGAGCTGTACACTTAAGCTAAGCCTAGTCTAATGTATATCTTTCATTCCGAAATCTAATGGAATGCTGGATATGCGTTAAATGCTGGCTTTGCTTTTGTAAGGTCTTGCATAACCACCCATTCAGTCTAACTGGCTGGTTGGATATGCATGACCAGCACGACGAAGATGCTAAGGACCAAAATGGAGGGATGGATTGATGAAAACGATTGACGATGACGATGACCACGTAGGATGACGAAGAGAACTATCGTGTCCTTTGTGCTTCATCTACTCATTTCAACCAAAATGCAATCGATCCACCCTCCTCAAGCCCTTCTTCTATACGATGTGTGTTCATGCACCAAAAGATGGCGCAGTGAGACCAAGAACCACCTCCCTATCTTTGGGAAGTGGCGGATTCCTGGCACGAGGTCTTTGTTGAGACCGAGGTGCTGGAGGTTGGGAGTAAGAAGTTCCCTCCTTATAGGAGTCATCAGAATCATCAGCAGATTCACTTGGAGTCACTACACTGTCATCTTCTGAAGAAGAAAGAAAGGGCGATTTATTTGGTCTTGGATAGGGTTGAGGAAAGTAATGGAACCATGAGTTTGATTCACCACTTGATGATGATGAAGAGGATGAGGAAGATGAGGAAGTGAGATCTATGATCTCAGGTTTGGTATTCATGGTGCAATTGGGTTAATTGAGGTTATTTTACTTCTAGGGTTTGTGGTAAATATTTGGGGATCTTGGTGAATAGATGAGTTACATTGGGATCATTTTATAGACGGATTCAAGGTTCAACGAGTTTAATGCAAGTAGGTGGCACAGTAATTCTAGAAACTTACCGAAGATATTCTTATCTTTGATGCATTCTGCTGATGCCATAACTTCAGCAGATTGATCATATGTTTCTGCCGAAGTGTTATTTTGGGTTGGGTCAAAGATATCATACACGTCAGCAATGGTCAACCAAACGGTCCATTTTTCTTTGACCATAATTTGGGCAAAAACACTTCATCCACCATCACTCGCTTCAGAACAAACAAATTCCCTCTCATTCCACTTTCACAAACACTCACCATTTCAAAATCATAATCCTAAACACTCATATCCCTCATGGATCTTGAATTTAAATATGATCACAACAAAGTTGCATTTTTGGGTAATGGCAAAGGTTATGAACTGTACGAACCAATGGTGGAATTTCTGAAAAGATCCAAAATTCGTTATGCTCTAACTCATTCTCCAAATGAGATATATGAATCGCTGATTACTCAATTTTGGGCAACTGCTGAGAAGAGGAACGAGACAGAGATTAGGGCTGTGATTGATGAAAAAGAGTACAATGTTACAGAGGACCTGATTAGGAGGAAGCTTCACTTGGAAGATGCTGATGGAGTATTTTACTCTAATCAGGAAGATGTGCTGAATGGACTTAGGGCTATTGGGTATCGAGGAACAAGAACAGATATGTGGCTAAAGAAGGAACTCTGCCCAAAATGGAGGTTCCTGGTTCACACACTGCTCCAATGCATGAGCAACAAGACCGGAGGATGGGACCAGTTCTCTACCAGACTAGGATATGGTATTGTGTGTCTTTCTCAAGGGGTAAATTTCAATTTTTCTAAGTATATTTTCGAAAACATGGTTGAAAATATTCAAAAGACAAAGGGAAAATTTTTAATGTACCCAAGGTTTTTACAAATCATATTAGACACCTCTACCCAAGCCCAAGCTTTTTATCCTATAAGTTCTTTGACTGCTAAACTGTTTGCAACCATGAAAACCCACTTTCAGGGGGAACATCATCCATTGCTAGCTGCCATGTTGCCCCAAGGTAATGAGGCTGCTAATGAGGAGAATGTGACTCATAATCCTCCTACCTCACCTGTTGCTACTGATGGTAATCCATTGGTTAACATTGGTGAGGGCCCATCTTCTACTGTTGAAGCAACTCATGTTGCTCCAGACCAACCACCCTGTCCCAGTCCTCCACCCACACTTGATACTAATGTTGAGTCAGATCTTAATAGACCACCCACACCAAGTCCTGTGAGGAGTCCTCTTGATGAAGATCTTCCTCACTTTGAGCATGACCAGGTTACTTCTGAAAGGTCCAATGAGGCTCCCCTTCCCACAGAGCAATCTGCTGGTGGAGCTGAGGACCCCATTACTCTCTCATCAGTGTATGCTCTTGTTGTTAGGAATTAGAAATTCCCGGTATTAAAGAGTCAGTCACCTCAAGTATATGTAATCGTTAGAAAGCTCGTAGTCGTAGTTCTTTTAAGTTAAGTAGTTATTTAGTTAAGTAACACCGTGGAGGACGGACGGGTCTTTACCCACTGTATGCCTGATCCACAGCCCAAAGTGTGGCGAGTTATGTAAGACTATAAATACTCTCTACCTTCCAAGGTAGAGAGTTGGAGCTCATAATAATATCTTTCACTTTCTCTCACTAAGTTCCCTAAACCTCTAACTTTCTCTCTCTAGAATTCCATCTATATGCTACTTTGTGTTATGGTTTGATGTGTATGTGAAAAGTTATATCTTACAATTGGTATCAAGAGCCATGGTTAGATCATATCTTGCACATCTTTGGATTTATAGTGGTTTTTAGGTGGTTTTTGAGTTTGAAAAAGTTTAGTGGTTTTTGCATCATTTGGTTGATTTCTTGTGTTAAAGTTTGAATTTTGTTGGTACTTTTATGTTTAGAATCATCAAAAGTGTTTAGGTTTTCATTTGGTAAGCTTGAATCATCTTGGTTGGGTTGTTTTTGGATTGAAAAGTGAAGTTTATTTGGTTTTTTCAAGCTAGCGACTTAGCTCTCGGATTTCTTCTTGGTAGCGACTTGCTTCACAAAATTGTAGCGAGTTACAGTGTTAAAGCTAGCGAGTTAGAGCTAGCGAGTTAAAGGACAAGTAGTGGACTCTCCACTATGGGTAGCGACTTGTGGTAGCGACTTGGACTGTAGCGAGTTGCTCTTTAGCGACTTGCATTGTTGGCGACTTGAGTAGCGAATTACTGCTGAATTTTTGCTAGCGACTTGAGTGTTAGCGAGTTGCTCTTTAGCGACTTGCATTGTTGGCGACTTGAGTAGCGAATTACTGCTGAATTTTTGCTAGCGACTTGAGTGTTAGCGAGTTACTACTTAGCGACTTGTTTTTCTGTTAGCGACTTGGGATTCTAGCGACTTGGCTGTCTAGCGAATTAATTGGTAGCGACTTAGAGCTTTATCATCTAGCGACTTGAGTGATTATTTACGGTTTTCTCTTGATTTAGTAAAATCCCGTGAAAGAATCTATTTCCCGGTTTAATCATTGAGTTATAAAATCCCGTATAATCTGTTAACATGTCTACCAACGTCCCTACTGTCATCTCCACTGTTGCCGAGGATGTACAAGCAGCTGGTTCAGATACTCGTCCACCCATGCTTGACAGAACTGACTACGATTCTTGGGCTCAACGAATCAGATTGTATTGCCTTGGAAAGGAAAATGGTGTCAACATTCTCAAATCCATTGATGAAGGACCATATCGTGTTGAGACGACCAGAGACATACTTGATACTAATGAAGATGGTACTCCTGTTTACGGAATGGACAGACCTAAGATGTATGATGAGCTTGATGATAAGGAGAAAAAGAGATTCGATGCAGATATCAGGGCTTCAAACATTGTTCTTCAAGGTCTTCCTAAAGACATCTACAAGCTGATCAATCACAACACTGATGCAAAAGCAGTTTGGGATAATGTAAAGATGCTTCTCTCAGGTTCAGAATTAACCATGGAAGACAGAGAATCACAACTCTATGACGAGTTTGAGCACTTCAAGATGAAACCAGATGAGAATGTCTATGAGTACTATGTGAGATTTCATAAGTTAGTTAATGACATGAGGAACATCAGAATGACTATGCCTAACATTCAGTTGAATTCAAAATTTGTAAAAAACATGAATCCCGAATGGCACAAGTTTGTTACCGCTGTGAAGCTTACTAAAGGATTGAAGAACACAAACTATGAGCAACTCTATGCCTTCCTCCTTCAGAATGAGAGACATGCCATGTTTGAAAAATTGATTCTCAATCAGTTCAAAACTAACCCAGGAGAGACAAGCTCGTCTAATGATTCAACTGCCTTCTACTCAAACATCGGAATCAAAACCAAAGCTTCACAAGTCATACCCTTGGGTAATGGTAATCACAAACTCATTCCTGATCCTATGTACAAACAAGCTGATGCTGATGCACACGTGGGAAGCTTCATTAATCAACTAGCTCTTCTGATTAGCCAAAACATGAATTCTCTCCCACAAACCAACAACAACCTCAGAACAGCATCTAACCCACACAATCAAGCTACTGTTAAAGATGGAAGGATCGTGGTGCAACCAGTTCAGGAAAGACAGTATGATCAGGGAAGGGGTGGTGCTGGTAGAGGCTATGTGGGCAATCAGAATCGAGGAAGGAATGGTAACCAAGGTCAAGCTAAGCCGATCAAATGCTATAACTGTGGTGGTGAGGGACACATTGCAAGGAACTGCACATCTCCAAAGCGGCCACAGAATGCTGATTACTTCAGAGATAAGATGCTGCTGGCACAAGCTCAGGACAATGGTGTTGCGTTGGATGAAGAGGAATTGCTGTTTCTTGCTGAGGGTAATGCCAAGACCTATGATGCAGATGTGGATGAGCAGCCTATTCAGGAGATAAGTTACAATCATCAGAACGCCTTTCAAGTCGCTGACTGTGATGCTTACGATTCTGATGTAGATGATGGACCTACTGCACACACAATCTTTATGGCTAGCATCTCTCCAATGGTTTCTCCTAAGATCTCTTCTTCACCACAAGCTAGCACATCCAAGGACAAACTCATCTCTGAGGTATTAAAACTATACGATGATGCTGATGTGCAACAGATGCATGACAAAGTACAACCAACTGAAACTTTTGAATCAAATATTGAAATTATGGGTAATGTCAATATTGTCCCATACGATCAATACGTGAAGCAAAGTGAAAGTGAAGTTGTACCAAGTGATGCATCTTCTGCAGTCAACAATGACTATGTCTTTGATGAATACACTGCATGTGCTCCTGATGATTCCATAATTTCTGAACTAAATGCCTATAAGGAACGTGTTGCTATTTATGAACAACGAGCAAAATTTGAGTTGACCACTCGTGAGCAGGAAATGGATGTCCAAGTAAGTACAGTAATTAGAAAAAGTAAGTTTAGAGAAGAAGTATTGAAACAAGAATTAAATTCCTTGCAAGAAAAACTTTCTAAAACAGCTAAACAAAAACAAGAACTTCAAGAAAATGTGAAAATGCTTAAGCAAGAATTTAGTGCAAAGGAATTAAAACTCTTGAGAGATTTTTCTAATCTGAAAACTTTGAAAAACAAACTTGAAAACAAGTTGTACATACAAGGAAACACCATTCAAACTGCTCACATGGTCACCAAACATCGAGTTCTCAGCGATAAGCATAGTGTTCCCATTATAGATAAACCCAACCCTGAGTATGGAAAGATAGCAAAAGCAGCTCAAAGTGTTATTTATGATGGAAATGAGATTCTTAAACCTAGACAGAAACCTAGTTGCGTTGAGTGCACTGAGGAAGATAAGATATTAAATGAAATCACTAGGGAAAAGATGATTAAGAAGCAAAATGATCCCAAATGCAAAGAGAAAAACATAATCTTCTCTCCTCATGATTACAAGAAGGAAAACTGGATTTCCTTGAACAAGTTTAAGCCTCAGACTCTGTTGACTCCCGAACAAGTCTTCTGGAAAATGGATTTAGATAAGCAGAAAGCCGAAAATGTTATTGAAACAAACCCTCCCCTTCGGAAAATGCCTAGAGCAACTGTGTATCCTCCTAATACACCTATGCATCTTGTACCTAGAACAATTGCTACTAAAAGCAAGACATTAATTAGCCAATACGTTATATTCCAACTATTTGTTGATTTTGAGAAAACTTGCAAGAAAAGAATCACTCCCACTGGTATAACTGAAGGTGAAAGAGGTTTTGAACAAATGAAAGAATGTTATCTAACTGAGGTCATGCCTTTCTTTAAACTTCTAAAAGATCACTTTGAGAGTCTTAAAAAGGGGGTAGAAGCTGATATTAAGGGTATGGAAAAGGAATTTGATGCAATGGTTGCTGAAGTTAGTGATTATGAGCGTGCACTAAAATATAATGAGATTGAGAGAAAGAACTTGCATACACTAAATGAGACTCTTATTACTGAATGTGTTGCTCAAGATATCTTTTTTACTGCTTCAAATTGCTCCATTAATGCTTCTAAATTTCATGAACTGTCTGTTGCCCTGAAAGTCTCCCATGATCGTGTCATTGAGCTTGAAAAAACTAATTCTAAACTAAACGAGAAGATTGAACTGGATGATCACGACACTTTAGTTAAACATTTTTCAAAATTAGAAGTTGAGCATTTTAATTTACAACTAAAATACCAACATCTCAAAGAAAATGTCAAAACTTCAAATGTCAAGACATCTTCAGATGTTCCAGAGTTTGATGCAGTTTTTCAAATTAACAAACGTGATGAACAGATTCAAGCTCAGTGCAACACGATCAGAAAGTTGAAAGCCCAGATCTCTCAGTTAAAAGGTCAAACAAACAATATGACAGGTTCCCAAATGCCTCCTCCTTTAGATTCTCAGATTTCTCAAACGTTTCATCTTCAAAACCTAGTAAATACTTTACAAAAGGAAAACGAAAGTTTTCTAGAAGAAAATGAAAAGGTTAAACGTCATTTCAATGAGTTATTTGAGTCAATTAAAGTCACTCGTAACAAAAACAACGAACAAGTAGCTTCATTGCAAAAGGAAATTGAGAATCTGAAGAGTCAGGTAAAAGGGAAAATGCCAATGACCAATGGGGAGAATGTTGTATCAAAGGTTCACTCTTGCAATAAATATGATTTATCTGTGACATATGTCCCTCCTCATCTAAGGAACAACAAACTTGCCATTCAAACATACTTCTCATCCCTTAAGGATTGCCTAGAATGTCTGCTTGAGATTGTTGAAGAGGATAAGCTAGAGAAACCTCATGATAATGCAATTGGACATGCTTGCTTATATGCCAAACGATCTCAAGAAATCTTAGAATGCTTGATCACAATATGCCCAAAGTCATTAGGTGAGAGAGTTAATCCTTTGATTCCATGCTCAATGCCTAAAGCTAAGTATGATATGCATTCGATTCCCAATGTTTTGAAAGTGAACCGTAGTGTGCCTTTAAACAGTTCAGATTCCAGATCTGTCAATGCTAAGATAGAGAACTCAAGTGTGCCTTCTAGGAGTACAAATCACAGTGCCTCTAGTTTTATGAAAGTGAACCCAAGTGCACCTGCATGTAGTTCAGACCTCAGTACATCTAAACAGGTGATGCAAAGAGTAGTTAAACCAACTAATGTTCCCATTCCCTCTACAGGAGTAATCAGTGACATTAAAGGGAGCAGGTCAAAGTCTCAAGACAATACAAGGAATGATAGGACCTCTCAAGCTAAGAATGTGCACTGGAAGAAAGTAGAAGAACAATCTAGGAACGTTAAGTTTGAATCGAATAAAACGAATCGTGTTGATTCTAGTATTAGCCATAAGCGTACTGTAATTAATTCGAATTCTGATACTATTTGCAAAACTTGTTCTGATGTTTGCTTGAATTCTGTTTCTAATCATGGATGTGATGTCAATGCTTTGCCTAATGATGTTAATTGTCCAGTTAATATTGTTAATGCTAAAATTCATACTAAAAAGGCTAAAAGGCAAAAGCGAAAGAGAGTTAGAAAACAATGGAAACCCACAGGAAGAACATTCAGCAGAATAGGCTTTTATTGGATACCTGTTGGTCATAAGACTAATCAGATAATGCCCACTAGAAAATGGATGCCTACTGGTAGAACTATTCCCTTAAGAAGTGGTCACACTGTAAATAGAGTTAATACAGACACTAGTATTGCATCTATTCACAATGATTCCATTACCTCACTGTCTGATATGAATGCTTCTATTTCTGATGTGGGTGGTCCAACTGTAGCTACTAACCAAATGGAACCCATTCTTGCATGGGGATCCCAATTATCCAGTTATCCATTCTTGTCTGTGTTCAATTGCAGATCGTTCAAATCGTTCTGTGGTACCTGGACTCAGGCTGTTCCAAGCATATGACTGGAGACCGGTCACGGCTCATGAACTTCGTGAGCAAATTCATCGGGACTGTTAGATTTGGTAATGATCATTTCGGTGCTATTATGGGTTATGGAGATTATGTTGTTGGTGATAGTGTCATCTCCAGAGTGTATTATGTGGAAGGTTTAGGTCATAATCTGTTCTCTGTTGGTCAATTCTGTGATTCTGATCTAGAAGTAGCCTTCAGAAAACATACCTGCTTCGTTAGAGATCTTAATGGTAAGGAACTGTTGAAAGGAACTCGTGGCTCAAACCTTTACACCATATCTATCGATGACATGATGAGAGCTTCACCAATCTGCTTGTTATCAAAGGCTTCAAAAACAAAGTCATGGTTATGGCATCGTCGTCTCAATCACTTGAACTTCGGCACCATCAACGATCTTTCCAGAAAGGACTTAGTTGTAGGGTTACCTAGACTAAAGTATGAAAAGGATCATCTTTGTTCAGCATGTCAATTGGGAAAAAGCAAGAAGTATGCCCATAAACCCAAACCTACTAACTCTGTCACAGAAGTTCTTCATATGATTCATATGGATTTATGTGGACCAATGAGGGTGCAAAATATCTTTGGGAAGAAATATGTGTTAGTTGTGGTTGATGACTATTCCAGATTCACCTGGGTCAAGTTCTTAAGGACAAAGGATGAAACTCCTGATATCATCATCAAACTCATCAAACAGCTGCAGGTTAGACTAAACAAAACTGTCAGAATTATCAGAACAGACAATGGAACTGAGTTTGTCAACAAACAACTTAGTGAATTCTATGAAAGCGTTGGAATCAGTCATCAAAGAAGTGTTCCACGAACCCCTCAACAGAACGGTGTAGTTGAAAGACGAAATCGTACTCTTGTTGAAGCTGCTAAAACAATGCTGATTTACTCAAAGGTTCCAATGTTTCTCTGGGCTGAAGCAATTGCCACTGCATGTTACACACAAAATCGTTCCCTGATTCACACCATTCATGGAAAAACTCCATATGAACTTGTCCACAACAGGAAACCCAATCTATCTTTCCTTCGTGTGTTTGGTGCCTTGTGCTATCCAACTAATGAGGGTCAAGACTTGGGCAAACTTAGAGCTAAAGCTGACATTGGAGTATTTGTAGGATATGCATCAAACAAAAAGGGATACCGAATCTACAACAAAAGAACCCGAAATATCATGGAAACAATTCACGTTACGTTTGATGAGCTGACCGGTCAAATGGCTCCTGGACACTCCAGCTCAGGACCCGCACTTCAAAACAGTCCTATTGGTTCATCCCTTGTTCCAAACTCCTCTCAAGAAACTCCATATGTACCTCCATCTGAAGATGATGTAAAGAAATTGTTTGATCCAATGTTTGATGAACTGTATGAGTCTACTACTAATGAGGTGCTGATCCCTACAACAGAGGATGCTCAGATTCCAGTGAATGAAGTCAATCCATCAGTTTCAATATCTGTGAGTCAAGAAGCACCTGCTGCTGATCCTTCAGTCTCATCAACAAATCATCATTCTTCAAATGTACATCATGGAAATGTGTCTGGCATCAATGATGAAGTTAATCCCTTTGCGACTCCTGAAGATGCTCCATTTGAAAACATATTTGCTACTCCTGAATCATCATCAGAACCATCTTCTTCAGGAGACATCAACTCAGCGACCTCAGTTCCTCAACAAATGCCACATGAACACCTCAGAAAATGGACTCACGATCATCCATTAGACAACATCATTGGTAATCCCTCTCGTCCTGTATCAACCCGGAAGCAACTCGCAACCGATGCCTTATGGTGCTTCTTCAACTCCGTACTATCTAAGATCGAACCAAAAGATGTTAAAACTGCTATGAATGAAGATAGCTGGTTCAATGCTATGCAAGATGAAATTCATGAGTTTGATCGTCTTGATGTATGGGAGTTAGTACCTGCTCCAGACTGTGCTATGATTATAGCCCTAAAATGGATCTTCAAAGTAAAACTTGATGAGCATGGTGATGTGTTGAAGAACAAGGCTCGATTAGTTGCTAAAGGATACCGTCAAGAAGAGGGTATAGACTTTGAAGAATCGTTTGCTCCTGTTGCTCGAATCGAGGCAATCAGAATCTTTCTGGCTAATGCTGCTAGTAAGAACATGGTAGTATATCAGATGGATGTAAAGACGGCATTTCTGAATGGAGATCTTAAAGAAGTCGTCTACGTCAGCCAACCTGAAGGTTTTGTGAATCAAGAGCATCCTACTCACGTTTATCGTCTGAAGAAGGCTCTTTACGGTTTAAAGCAAGCTCCAAGGGCATGGTATGATACACTGTCAAAGTTTCTTCTATCAACCGGATTCAGCAAAGGAGCAGTTGATCCTACATTGTTCACCAGGAAGTCAGGCAAACATTTAACTCATGTTCAAATTTATGTTGATGATATTATTTTTGCCTCGACTGACCCAATGGAATGTGATCGTTTTTCAAATGAAATGAGTTCAAAATTTCAAATGTCAATGATGGGACAAATGTCATTTTTCTTGGGATTACAAATTTCACAAAGTCCCGGAGGCATTTTCATAAATCAATCTAAATATGCAACTGAGATCTTAAAGAAATTTGGATTTGATTCAAGTGACCCTGTAGACACCCCCATGATTGATCGAACCAAACTAGATGAGGACCACTCAGGGATCATGATTGACCAAACGAAATATCGTAGTATGATTGGATCCCTGATGTATCTCACAGCTAGTAGACCAGACATCTTGTTCGCTGTTTGCATGTGTGCTAGATACCAGGCTAAGCCTACTAAAAAGCACCTTGAAGCAGTTAAACGGGTCTTTCGGTATCTCCAAGGAACCATCAATATGGGACTATGGTACCCGAAGGACACCGGTATGTCACTAACGGCCTATGCAGATGCTGATCATGCAGGGTGTCAAGATACACGTCGAAGTACATCTGGAGGTGCTCAGTTTTTGGGTGATAAGCTTGTAAGCTGGTCTTCAAAGAAGCAAATGAGTACTTCTATTTCCTCTACAGAGGCTGAATACATAGCCATGTCATCTTGTTGTGCTCAAATCTTATGGATGAGATCTCAATTATCTGACTATGGCTTTGAATTCAACAAAATCCCTCTGTACTGTGATAATAAAAGTGCTATTGCTCTCTCATGCAACAACGTCCAACACTCAAGAGCAAAGCATATCGATATTCGACATCATTTCATCAGGGAACAAGTGGAAAAAGGTGTGGTGGAACTATACTTTGTGAGGTCTGAATATCAGTTAGCGGACATCTTCACCAAAGCTCTTCCAAGAGAACGTTTTGAGTTTATTCTTCCACGTCTTGGTTTGAAAAGCCTTCAACCAGAAACTCTCAAACGTCTTCAGGAGGAAGACGAGGAGTAAAGGTACTTCTTCATCTATCTCTTGTAAATATTTATTTGAAAAACAAAATACAAAATTATAAAACCCTCAAAAAATCAAATAGAAAAATATAAAACTTTCAAAATCCATAAAAATTTGAAAAATTCGAAAAATCTTCAAAAAATAGTGTTATTTTGTCATGTTTTCTGGTTCGATAATATCTACGGTCCTTGTGCTGTCATTCAAAGAATGACACGGGACTTTAGATGTTGGTCGAATTTAAAAAAAAAAAAAAAAAAAAAAAAAAAAAAAAAAATTTGGGAGAAAGAGAAACGATGGTTTATTGTCATTTTCAGGCAATAACCCGGTTTTAAAAGAAAGAACAGAGCCATGTTTTATCATGTTTTCAAATTCCATGCTCTGATTCTATAATCATTTATCTGCTGAAAACTAAATGCTTTGAAAAATAACTCGATCTCTATTTTTGATAATCATCAGGACTTATTTGTCAAAATCTCTATCTCTCAATCAACAACCTTCGTCATTGATTGAGGGGGAGAATGATTTCAATTAAATTAAAAAGTTATTTGGCATTAAATTGTTTTCAAAGGATATTCATGCATGTTTTATAAATGGAGTTTAAAGTCTTAAAATCTGATACATATCAGTTAAAACACTTTCACAATCAAGTCACAATTCTCCTTAAAAGCTTTCAAAATCAATTTAAATCTATACGAGATCACAAATCTCAAATGATTTGATAATTGTGATCGGGGGAGAATGTGTGATTTAAATTGGACCTAAACTGATAATCAGGTAAATGGTTATAAAAGAATGTACATGCTGTCCTTCTCACATGTGACAAACGATTTCAATTTTTCAATGCACATGTTGAGGGGGAGCATCTATCTTAAACCTTTGATTTGAAACGTGATCATTCATCCTAATGTGCAGGTTCCCTCTAGTATGTGCAAAACTCTTTTCAAACCTCGAGGCACATATTGAGGGGGAGCAAAGTCATGGAAACCTCATCCTTCCCGGAAATGCTATACCCACTTGATCTGTTGAGGGAAGTGATGTTGATATCTTTTAGAAAATGGTAATCAAAGAAGTTAATTCTTTCTCTTGCCTCCGTGTGCAAAATATTTTCACATACTTGATGCACATGATGAGGGGGAGTTCTCGTTCTAAAAATATCAAAAACAATTCAGGTACAAAATGCTTTGATAATATATCACAAGTATCTGAATTGATTTTCAAATGGTTTTCAATTGGATCCAATGGCAGACGAACAATACCAAATAGACCGACCAACTTTACTTCATGTACGGTGATATAAGGATGATAAGGTTAGGTATGTGTTCCCATGATCCGCCAGAACCGGAGGGATCTACCCAGGGACAATCCACTAGTTAGTGTAGAAGTCCTTAGGTATGATGATAAAAGGAGAAAAATGAGATATGGGAAGAGTGCGGACTAAGACTGAGCTAGCACTGGAATAAACCCAACAAGGTTCTAGCTATGAAGTATTGGTAAGCACGGAAGGGGTTGAAGAATTAAAAAGAATTGAATGAGAAAAGGGTGAAAACAAATAGCCCTCCATTAATTCAACCTTAGGGCAGAAACCGGGTTCACTTCATATGCTACTGATGGTAACATCGGTATTGAAGACAAGACGTCATGGACCCAGTGACGCACTGCACTTCAACTTTCCAAACCACTCAAGTTCCTCTTAAAAGGACTTGTTTCATTCTCACGGGGAACCGAAATTATCTATCGACTTTCTCTTAGAGATTGTTGATATTGAAAAAGGAGACCCTCTCCCTAGTCTCCGGCACAGGATCCAAATATGCACAAATTGAGTCTAGAGCCACGAGATCATCAATAAATCTCATTAGGACACTTTCAATGAAGACTCTCTTTTTCACACAATGTGGAAAGAGAGATTATATCTTGAGTCCTACGCATTATCATTGTGGTATTGCCAGAACATCTGAGTGAAGTGTTTACACATTCACAATGAAGATGGAAAGCCTTCTGGAGCCAACATCAAACAAGCTCCTGGTAGGTGGCATGTGAGATCTATTATATAGATCAACCATGTGACAACTGAACAGAAACAATGGGGCGATTCAATTTCTTGAATCAATCCTGGTTCAGGTTAGGGATTGACGGATACCTTTGAAAAACCGGTCTTTGTGCTTATAAACTCTTTTCTTTAGCACATCGACTGTGTACTAATTTTTCAAACCAAAAGGTATTTTTATGATTGATAATTGATTTTCAATAAAACCTTCGTTGTATTGCAAAAACAATTTCTATTGAGCAATACACGATTGTTTTTCAAATCTCTTTTCATCAATCAGTGGACTTAAAATTCGCTGGTTCACTCACTCCGTGTTGTCTTCTTTGAGACGTTCCGGTTTGAGAACAGCTAGAACAGCTGCGAAACCCTGTCAAGGAGATTCTTAGGAATCCTACCTGATCACAGGCAGTACTTGTACTGATCAACGGGGAACCGTGGGCCGTGTACCTCAATTCATCGAAAGTGATCAAAGACACTTTCGTGCGATTTGTTGCTAACTGTTGTATGCAGGTACGCCCGACGTTTGCAGCTGATCAGAATGAAGCGGTCAATCCATAGCCGCATGCTCACTTAACGCATTCATCTCAAAAAGAAATCATGATTAGTGCATCAATGACTCTGATATTTTCACTCCATGCTTCTGCTACGCTGCTGCCAATATCATAATTCAACAAATGCTTCCGCTACTCTGATGAGAAGATATCATGATCCAGAATGTGAGCATGTCGGTCCCAAAGTCACAACACCACAATGGATGTCTCAGAGATTTTTGATAGCTGATGATCTCCAAAGATGGCTCAAACTTATCATCACGTGGATCAGTAAAAGACCTCCACTTGGAATAACCAAACATGCATTGTGAAGAATCAATGACTACGAGCTTAGGAGCAAAGGACTACATCAAGAATGCAAGATCAATTGTTAAATGTTATATCTATTTGTATTCTATGTAATTTTGGTACATTATTGAGGTGACCTCCCTTAGGGGGAGATTGTTAGGAATTAGAAATTCCCGGTATTAAAGAGTCAGTCACCTCAAGTATATGTAATCGTTAGAAAGCTCGTAGTCGTAGTTCTTTTAAGTTAAGTAGTTATTTAGTTAAGTAACACCGTGGAGGACGGACGGGTCTTTACCCACTGTATGCCTGATCCACAGCCCAAAGTGTGGCGAGTTATGTAAGACTATAAATACTCTCTACCTTCCAAGGTAGAGAGTTGGAGCTCATAATAATATCTTTCACTTTCTCTCACTAAGTTCCCTAAACCTCTAACTTTCTCTCTCTAGAATTCCATCTATATGCTACTTTGTGTTATGGTTTGATGTGTATGTGAAAAGTTATATCTTACACTTGTCAACAGGTATGCTGCAGAGGTTAATAAACTGAAAAAGGAACTTGCAGAGACCAAATTGTCTCTTGGGGTTAAAATTGATGAGCTGCAGAATCAGGTTAAGGTCTTAGAGCACAAACTAAAAGGGTCTTCCAAAAGGAAACTGGTGGTTTCCTCTGATGAAGAGCAAGAAGTTCCTCCCTTTGGATCTCTAGAAATGTTGGCTGAAGTGTCTCTCAATGACCCTTCATCGGTTGCTGCCACTTCATCAAAGAGGAACAAACCTGTTCTGTACACAAGAAGAAAGAGATCTGAACTTCATAAGGATTCTTCTGAAGCTTCAGGGGAACCTAGGGATGACAAGGCTGCATCTGCTGATGTGCAAATGGAGGATGCATCTCCAGATCTTGGACAATCTTCATCTGTTCAAGAACCATCAGGCCCTTCAACTTCAGCAGATCTTCCTGATGTTGTTGTCTTGACCACTCCAATTGATAATCTACATCAACATGTTGATCTAGGTACTCCAGTAGAAATTCCTATAGTTGACCTAACTGAAGAAGAGTGTGCTAAACAGCCTGATGATAAAGGGAAAAATGTCATCACTGAAGATGAACTTGGTCCTAACCTGGTGAGTGAGGAGGAAAGACAGGGTCAAGCAAGTAGATTGGCAGAGTTTGAGATGTCAAAGGAAAGTGTAGCATTGGCTAAACAACTTGGAACAGAGGAATTTTCATCTCTAACTCCTGAGAGAAGAAAAGAACTAGATGAACTGAGGGTCAAGATGCCTGCTGAACACTGGGATATTCTTACTCAGCAAGTCATTTCAAGACCTTCTCTGGCTCAAAGTATATTAGGTGAAGACTTCCTCAGTGACAATTATGTGGAGCGAATGATGGCTCAGGGAAGACAAAGGAGGCAAGAAGCAATTACACAAAAGAGGGCCATCCAAGCTCAGAAGGCCAAAAACAAACCGCCCACTAAAGATGCAATGAGAAGGGTGGTGAAAAACCAATACTCAATGTCCAACTCTGGCCTTACAATGAAACAAGTCAAGGCTTTTCCTGATCATGTTCTGTATCGCAAATATAACCAAATCATGGAGGAAAGATCATTATCTTTAGCAAAATCTCTCAGCCTAAAGAGGACTTCAGAGAATGAAGCTGTTCCAGAAACCAAAAGACTCAAGGCTGATGATGCTCCAACCAAGGAATCCTCTCCAGTCATTTCTGCTGAAGCAACTTCTGAAGTTGCCTCCTCTACTGCCAAGGGCCAATCTGCTGAACCATCCTCCATTCCTCCTGAAGCAACTGAAGCATCAGCTCCCTCTCCCTCAGTCATACCTGATGGCACACTGGGAGATTCTAAAGTTAAGGAAGCTGATCTCGCAGAAACCAAAACAGAAAAGGCTATAAAGATATCCCACAGGATGAAAGCACTTCGTGCTTCAACCCAGTCTCCATCTACTGATACAAGTCCTACTATCAATGCAGAAGATGAAAATGCTCCTTCAAGGGATATCTATCAGCCTGGGAGGAGGACGAAGAGAATGGCTAAAATATCTCCTTTGGATCTTGAAGCTGATGACTCAGTTTTCATTGTAGAAGGGTCTGTTGCTGATTTTCCTGATGGAAACTCAGATGGGGTGATAGAGTGGAAATTGAAGGATGATGAGATGAATATTCTTCATCGAAGGGACTCCACTTTAATGGAATTCACCTTTCTAAAGGAAATTCTACACTTGATAGACAGGGCAGACATAACTTCTCTGTTTACTCAAGTTACCACCCATTACTGCAACAAGGAACCACAAGGTTCTGGGATGTTTTTACCAGGAGATCTTCAAGTTCTGTTGAACTCCCACATTCCCAACAGCAAAGCATCTTCCATTTGGGAAAACTCACATCGGTGGAAGCTTATATCTTGGAGATTCTATCCTCTCCCTCGGGTGCATGTCCTTGAAACTAAGGGTGGAATCACTGTGTGCATGCTTTCTGAAAGAAAGTACCCTCTGCCTAAAAGACTTATGGAAAAGATGCTGAGCCAGAAATTGGAAATTCCTCCAGATCCAGTGGGAAATGAAAGGCACTCTGCCTTAGCTCTGGTGGGATTGATCAAAACTCAACTTCAACAACTGCAATAGGCCTCTTCTTCACCCATATCAGGACACTTGGTACTCTCTGCTCTACCCTGTTTTGTTCATTTTAGCTTGCTTTGTTTATGTTATTTGTCTATTTTTGTTTAAGTATTTTAAAGTAAACGCTTTCATAAAAAGAAATCTCGCAAAAACATCATTTTTAAAATAGTGATAGCGTTTATTTAATAAAAATTAGGTCTTTAATTTTCTTTTTCAAATTATTATTAAGCTTTTTCAGTTTTGTAAATCTTTCTTAGTTGTTAAAAAAAAAAAAAAAAAAAAAAAAAAAAAAAAAAAAATTTTGGTCTTTAACTCACCCGATGTACCTTGTGTGTGTCAAAGAGTTGACTAGTCCAAAGGGTACAACTTTGGTAAAGACACATCAAATCTGTTGATAGCTGTAATGGTTTGCTCAAAATCATAGGGTTTGCAACCACCCATGCTTAACTGCTGAGGGTTGTATGGTCATCAATTCACCATGGTCTATTCCTGTTTGGAATCCAAGAATTGGCTAGCCCACATGAATATGGCATGTGGTAAAGGCACCTGACTCCATATTTGGTTCTCAATTCACCAATCTTAAGAATTGACTAGTCCTGAGCAAACGGCTACAGGTAAAGACATATCAAATCCGTTTATATGGTTGCTGATTTGCCAATAAATCAGATGGTTATCAATGTACCATAGTTTTCGAACTAAAACATGTGGCTACTCCAGTAGTAATGGCTATTGGTAAAGAGACATCAAATCCATTAATTTCAATGATTCACCTCTCACAGGAGTTAACCCACCTGGAAGTGATGAGAATAGTATTGAACTTATCCGTTTTGATGTACCTGATGTCATATGTTGCTGCAAAGACCTGGTGCTTTACAGATTAATTCATCTCATTGCTCAAACAACATTATGGTACAATCCTCAAGGAAGCCGTTACAATCCTCAACAACAGTATCGATCTATCAAGGAAACTGGAACTTAACCTAGTCAAATTCCAGTTTAGGGGAGGATTGTTGGGAATTAAGGTAATCTACTGATTCTGCCGAAGCACAAACTACTGATTCTGCCGAAGCTTCAGTCGAAGAGATTCTGCCGAAGAAGAATTGATGCTGCCGAAGTTATACTTCAGCAGAAGTGATAAAGCAGACAGTGTGTTGCTGCTGAAAGTGGGAACCACGTAGGAGAGATAAGCTCAGTTTAGAGTAAAAGTCAGCGCCGTATGTATAGGTTGGCGCCGTATTAGGTAGAGCTTATCAGAATAAACAAAATGATTAACAAAACAATATGATTAGTTGCATGCTTGTCTAGTTGCATGCTTAGTCTAGTTTAGTAGTAGAAGCGTAAATTGTCAACGCTCATTAGGGTTTCTTGCCTATATAAGAAACCATATTAGTTTGTAATAGATAAGTTTTACTCAAGTTTCTCAAGTCTTGTATTCTATCCGAAACATAGAGTTTCGATAATCAAAGATCCATAGAGGATCAAAAGTGTTCTTAGTTGTTATAACTTGTATTTATTTTCCGCTACAATACCAAGTTGTAGAGATCTTCTATTAGTTTGCTTGTGATTACATAGGCAAAGCTAACGATCCCCGAGTGCTTAAGATCTATCAAGGTCTTGTTTCTAACACAATCTGAGACTTGTAAACCGTTATCTTGCATTGAAAACGTCCACGCACCTTTAGAAGTGTGCTATACATTTTACTATAGTCTCCTGGCGGGTTATTGCGAACCTGAAAATAGTTAATATACATATGCATATGCAATTCGTTAGTTTCATTCTGATGTGTCTTTTATGTGTGTTTGTGTATACACATGCAAGCTAGTTGTTTTCTTGCTATCGACATATTCGTCACCTGCGAGGAATTTACGAAGTCGTGTACGTGCTTTTTTGAGCACATGACCATATTCCTCTGCTAGATTACTTGACAAAATAGCTTGAATAGCAAAAGCAGCATCCCACAATTGACTACCAAAACTCTAAAAAAAAAGAAAAAAAAAAGTTACATTATTTAACATGCGTGTTTGTTGAGAATCCGTTCCCTTTGTCACAGGTTTGCTTCTTAACCATTCCTTCTCATGAAACCAACTATTATTCACCATTGTTGTGTTACAGTTTGAATTGAACAGGGTGTTTGAGACAACAAAAATAACAGAAACAAGAAGTTATATAAACTAAATATTGTATTGATATGATAAATGTTTTACAGACTTTAAACCTATATATACAGAATGAAACGGTGTCTTGAAGAGACATACCGATTCATATAAATCGTTGCAACCCTAAACTATAACTGTCATATTACTATCTAATGGGTTTGCTGGCCTGCGGCCCAAACCAGAAACTTAACTACCAGCCCTTTATTTTATTTACAATTAGGCCAAATACAACTAATCTATTCATGCTATAACATTATATATATACACCAATATTTGATTAAGTAATTGTGATATTACTTCCAACATATTCCCCCCTAATATCACAATTGCTTAATTCTTTGTTTCTTCACTTTTGCAGACTTTCAAGTGATGATGAAAAAGTCATCACTTGAGGTGCTTGTGCTATCCTCCTGATCTCTTTCTTCTAATGCTGCTAATCCTTTCATTTTAAATCTTCATAATCCTCTTTCAGCTTCATATACTCAGTTTCTTTAGCACTTGGTTGTTGTTTATTGCCTTCATCATCAGAATCTTCAAGCTTGATTCCAAAGTGTTCCAACTGCCTTAATGTATTCCCATAGCCTTCTTTCTCAGTTCGTGCCTTTCTTTCTAAGACAACTCTATCTTGTTGGTCTTCAACATAGTCTTAATCACAACCTTCTTCTGCCATCACAATGGCCTTCTTCTTCTCACAAACTCTAGGAACTCTTGCTGTGTCATAGTAGCATTTTACTATATCCAAGTATACATTAAAACACTTTTTTACCTCTTCATCATATTCACTTGGCAATCCCAACATCTTAGCTATATTTCCAAACACTCTTGAGAACAACACATTTAGATAACCTTCAAAACTATCTATTAATTTGTATATATCCAATAAATAGATTTCAATCCCATTAATCACAAGGGGTATTGGACCTAACACTGGTTTATGTAAGTATTCTACATAAAACCACTTGACCATATCATCAAATTTCGCTCTAAAGAGATCCCAATCCAAACAGATTACTTTATCATCCTTTATCAAATCTAAGAAAGATATAAAGTCATTAAAATTTCTGACCTTGACTGGATATATCTTGTCTTCCACTCTTATAAAATCTGTGTCTATGTGATCTTTATTAACAGCCTTGTCCCATGTTGTCTTTTCCAAAACATAATCACCTTTAGGATCTATAGAGTCGAAATACTCTTCAAGGTATTGGTTCTGCTTTTCCTTCATTTTATCTTCATCAAACTTACAGGCTTCAGGATGTTTAAACATGTAGGAGAGTCTACATCTGTTGTTGTTGTAGTTTAACTCGACCCCTTGTGCCTCAAGTTGATTTTCAAAAAGTACGTTCAAAGTTACTTCTGGTGCATAATGCACTCCTGGTGTGCCTCAAGTTGATTCTATTTATCACCAATTTACCTGCAGGATTTTCAAACCATCTTCAGCAACCCAAAAATAGTCACTAATGCGTGCAAGATGACGCTTATATGCATCGCCATTTGGATATTCCACCCATGTTGCGATCAAGCTTAACACCTTGTAAAATTATATGCGTGTAATACTTCTAACTAAACCCGTCAAATGTAATGAGTTACAGAAACAAACTAAATACCTTTACCACAATTCCAATGCCCAGATATCTACTGCACTCATCATTATAGTGAACATGTTCCATTGCAACTTTAAACAATTCACAACCAAACACAACTTCACCAAACTCAACCCCCTTCAACACCTCAACTTCAAATTCACCAACTTCAGTTAACCCAAACACTCCTACCTCTAATCAAGTTCACCCAAACCCTGCCATCCCTGCTACCACCACATCTCCTGCCCCCACTAGTTCTCCCTCACAAACTGAGAACCCACCTCCAACATCTAACACATCACCTCCAACATCTAACCCATCACCTCTACCCACATCAACTCACACTAACCACACTGATCCAACTCCTACACACACATAACCACCACCAAGAACCTCCACAGAATTAAACACACACCCTCCAAACTCAAAGACTATCAATACAAACTTCCAAGATCATCCATACACAGTATCACAAATCCTAAATTTCATCATTCACACTACATCAATTACTTAAATCTTTGTCACACATAACTTCATTTCATTAACAACATTGACAAAATTTCTGAACCAACCACATTTCACCAATCCTCTAAACATAAACCATGGATTGAAGCAATGAATAAGGAAATTGCAACATTAGAAAAGAATAATACTTGGGAGCTCACACTATTACCAGCTGGCAAGTCTGCAATTGGAAGCAAATGGGTCTAAAAAATCAAATACTATGCAGATGGTTCAGTAGAAAGGTATAAAGGCAAGACTAGTAGCCAAAGGGTTCAATCAAAAGGAAGGGGATGGCTACAAGGAAACCTTTGCCCTAGTTGCCAAAATGGCCACAGTTAGAACTCTTCTAGCAGTTGCAGTTCATCATGATTGGATTATTGAACAATTGGATGTCAACAATGCTTTTCTCCATGGTGATAAGTTCACTGATATATTGGTCTATGTGGATGATCTCTTGATCACAGGCAATGACAAAGACACCATTATTCAAGTCAAACACAAGTTAGATGAAATGTTCAGTATCAAAGACGTTGGATCGCTTCACTACTATATAGGGATTGAGTTCCTCAGAAACAAGACTGGGTTGGCTATGACTCAAAGAAAATATGCCATTGATCTAGTTACTCATGCTGACCTTTTAGACACCAAACCATCTACTACACCACTGGATCCCAATGCCAAATTAACCATGGAGGATGGAGAACCTCTTGCAGATCCCTTTTTCTATAAGACCTTAGTTGGCAACTTGCTTTATCTAACCATCACTAGGCCTGATTTAGCTTTTGCTGCACAAGCTCTTAGTCAGTTCTTACAGAAGCCTACCTCCCTTCACATGGCTGCTCTAACAAGAGTCATCAGATACATCAAGCTATCACTTGGTCAAGGACTTCTTTTTCCCACCAAAAACAGCCTACACCTCACCACTTACTGTGATAGTGATTGGGCCAGCTGCCCTTTCTCTAGAAGATCTGTCTCAGGCTATGGTATCTTTCTAGGTTCATGTTTAATCTCTTGGCAATCCAAAAAGCAACATGTGGTTTCCAGATCCTCTACAGAAGCAGAATACAGAGCCCTTGCTGATAGCACTTGTGAAGTTACTTGGTTACAATGTTTATTCAAAGAACTGCAAATCAATGTTCCAACCCCTATCCTCATGATGGTTGACAATGCATCCTGGATTGCTTTAGCCTGTAACCCTGTACAACATGGCAGAACCAAACACATTGAGCCTGATTGTCACTTTGTTAGAGATAAAGTCAAGGCTGGTCAAATTCTTCCCACCCATGTCTCCACAAAACATCAACTAGCTGACATTTTGACTAAAGGCCTAAGCAAACAACTCCACTACAACTGCTTATCCAAGTTAGGCATGTGTAATCCCTACACACTGCCAACTTGTTGGGGGGATAATGGTGTACATATCACAAGCAGCTCAACCAATTCAGAACAAGCAAAGATCAATAGTTGTGCCAAACACCTTGTTAGCAGAACCAGAGCAGATGTGCCAAACACTCTACACAAGATGAAGATATTGTTGAATACAAGCTTGAATGTGTGTAATCCAATGTAAATATGTAGTATCAGATAGCTAGTCAGTTAGGCTTTCCCGCCAAAAGTGTATTATTTAAATAGTTGTAAACCCTTGCTTTGTAATTACTAATTCATTAATACAATTTCATTTTCAATTCATCTATGTTTTCTCTCAACTTTATGACAATTAGGAAATGATTTTGCATTTTTATGTAAATAATCTTGCATTTTTATAAACATATAGGTTGCGTTTAGTTGAGGGAAAACACCCTTGTTTTCCACAAAATGTTTTGTGGAAAACAAGGTAAACAGAGATCGCGTTCAAATCAACGTTTTCCAACAAAATGTTTTGCAAAACACAAATCCCCTATTTCCCAACTTAACAAGGAAAATTACAAAATAAATTTTAGTTGTTTTCCTTTGTAACCCTCAACCCTCCCTCACTTTCTTCAAAACAGAAAATAGAAACATCAACTAAACGCGTTTTCTATATTTTCAAGTGTTTTGTGGAGATTAATTCTCCTTCCAATTTTTTACAAAATTAGAGATAGAAAATAAGAGAATTTGTTCTCCAACTAAACGCACCCATAGTATTTTAAAAACATTACCCATCATACTAATAGAGTAGGGGTGTCCATGGTACTAGAACCGTCCCGAACCGGAACCGAACCGAAAGAACCGAGAACCGAAAATAAAGAAAAAAGTGGAACCAAGAACCGTCCCAAGTTTTTCGGTTCAGTTCCGGTATGGTACTCGGTTCCGGTACGGGAATTTCGGTAATTCCCATGAGTACCAAAGTGTTAAAAAAATATATTTTGATGGATATGAATTTATGGTACTCGGTTCGTAGAACTTCAAAAGAAGTTGACAACCTTAATAGTATTCCACAACTTGACTTACAAACAAACAAAAAAACATATCTCCGGTAATAGCAAACTCATTATCCATGAAAGTAATTGCAAAATCGTTGAGAATATAATATACTCCCTCCGTCCCACAATAATTGTCCACTTTGACTTTTTTTAGTTTTTTTTGTTCCACTTTGACCATTAATATTTTTATTTGTGTTATATAATACTTGATGAAAGTTATACTAAATGAAAATACATTTAAAACCCAATCTATTCATATATTTTTTTTATCAAATATTATATTACACACATAAAAAAATTTATGGTCAAAGTTTAATAAAAAAGACTTAAAAAAGTAAAAGTGGACAATTATTATGGGACGGAGGTAGTATCAATCATGGTGACTAGCTTACAATAACTTACATGGTGACGATATATCATGTAGTGACGCCATAATCATTAATTGTTTCTCGACTTTTATCATTAAGTTTAATGAAAAACAAATATCAATAGTTAATTACAACTTCTTGCTAGTTGTTATTGAGCAACACAGAATTATTCGATATGCGGCTATGCGCATACTCGATATTCCAGTTTAGAAAAAACTTACTTTCATATTGACGAATGATGTTTGAATCTTTGAATGGAATCAATGGATTAAATGTTAAGATTTATGAGTTTTTAGGTTTAGGTAAGGTTTTCTATTTTCTTAAAAGGCCGCATACTTGCATGTACACAATATCTCAAACAAACCCTATAAAATTACATATTTTCATAAAAGTCGGTTCTTTCGGGAAAGTACCGGAACCGGACGGTTCCGACCCGAACCGTCCCGAGAACCGAAATTTTGAAATTTTAGGAACCAAGAACCGTACCATGGTTCTAATATACGGTCTCATTCCCGGTCGGTACCGGTACGGTTCCTCGGTTCTAATATACGGTCTCATTCCCGGTCGGTACCGGTACGGTTCCTCGGTTCTTTTTTTGGTTCTTCGGTTTTTTTGACACCCCTTTAATAGAGATGCCCAAACGCACCCTTTGTCTACTACAAAACCCCAAAAACCCTTGTTAAATCCTACCACCACCGGCTACAAACTCCCCAACACACAACAACAAAAATGGCTCTCCGGCTAATCGGACGCTTGGGTAGAAAACCATCATCATCCATCTTTAATTCTCGTCCTTTAACTACTTTAATTCAAACCCCATTTCAAAAAAACTATCCTCAACAACAACAACAAAAGAGAGAATATGTATCTGAGATGAGGAAAACAGCTTTTGAGGATCGTATTTGTCGACTCATCCGTAACGATGTTCAGTACGAACTCGACCGATCTCCTCTTACCCAGGTTTTGTGTTTTTACATTTTTTTTTGGTTTTCATTTTATGGGGTCATTTTTAATAATTCGACATTTTGAATTGATTATGTTAGTATGATTGTTTGTTAGATATAGGTTCTTAGTTCTTCTTTCTGCTTATAAATAAATACTTGTAATAACAACACTAGATCGTAATGGTGGCTGACCCAAGAGATAAATTTACAGGCTCATTGGTTGAAACTAAAGAAACTTGTAAGACAAAATTTTGGGACATGGTGCATTTCCGAAAAAATCGCTACTTTTGATAAGATTTTACACTGTGCAAGAAAATCCAGTTGGTTCACAGGCACCCTGGAATCCCCCGGTCCACCCTACGGGGTATACGAAAAGAAACAGAATTTTGGTAGGAAAATTCTATCAATTCTATTTGTAAAGGTTTAAGGTCAAATACGAAAGTAAAAAAATAAAATAAATAATTGTTTTGTCTCGTATATACGCAGATAAGTATAAGCAGTTAGGATGAAACAAAACACAATACAATAATAATTCGGTGAAAATTTGTTATGTTCTGGTGTAATAAACCCGGTTTATTATGATTTTTATGATGAACTGTGGTGTATGTCGTTTGCTTGGACCATTTGTAGCAGAAAAACAAATACACACATAGCTCTTGCATACCTAGCATTTGTTATTTAGTAGCCCAAGTTACCGATTTGATTGGCTATTGTGTAGTAACACATAGCAGATACAAGCATAGCATATGGCAATGGTCGTTTATAGCAAGCTTTATGATCAGTAACAGAAGACTGGATCGTATATGTGTTCAGGGCATTTGTGTGAATATCCTAAAACTAATTGGAATGTTTTGTATTGTAAAGTACAAAGTACTTTAATGGTAATGAATGTTGGAATTATGTTTCTATTGACATAATCTGCTTATAGTTTAGAAACAGTGGTAACGTGGCAGCGGTAGCAAGTACTAAGGCATATCCTTGCTCACAAGTTTTTTCTGATTTATTAGTGAACATATGAGACTGTCACGTATGTGAATGACTTCAGAATGAAGTTTTATGATCTAATTTCTAACGTACTCTTCAAAGTCTCTACCTAAGTGACTTGGTTAGCTTCTATGTGTTTGAGTTTTTTAATTTAAATATTTCAGCATAAGGTATTTTGGTATGTACAAGTAGTGTAGAGCTTGGGCATGTTTCAGTCTTAATTTAGTTGGGTTTAGGATACTTGTAGTCAAGTACAGGACATGAATTAGTATGTCTGTAAATGTTTCTTTCATATCATTATGCATTTACGTGTATCTTTGTAGTGACTTGGAACATACCAAAATGTTAGTTACACACAGATAAAACAAGTAAAAAATTTATTACGCTTATTCGACATTCGTTCCAAATAATAGAACTAGATAGAAAAAATGCTGCATCTTGACTTGAGTTATCAAATAGGGTCTTCTTAACTTCAAGTATGATAGAGAAGTCACTATTTAGAGAAACATATTGGTATATGCTATGTGGTTTAAACTAACACTGATGGTATATACTTATTGGTGGATATCTTTGTAGCTTGTTCCAAAGTTCAAATCTTTTGCAATTGATGAGAGGTCTGGAGATCAGTGGATCAGACTGAATAAGAAATTTGGAGTCAATGAAGAGATCAAAGTAGATGTCACCATGTTCCAAGTTTCTACTCCTCCTGCAAAAGATAGTGATGTTACCACAGCAAACGATCTAGAACTTTACATTTCAATGGTTATCGACATCTTTAAGGATGAAGAAAAAGGTATTTTGGAGTTTGTGTGCAATGTATGGCCTGACAGTGTAGAGATTGAAAACGTTTTCATGCGTGATCAAGATGGAATGACTGGTACACCTTACATGGGTCCTCCGTTTGAGTAAGTTCTAATCTTCTCGCACTTTTTATTATTCTTACCTTCAGTTATAGAAAACGATGTTGATATATGAAGGGACTCCCTTTTCACCCTCTTAATGTGAAATCCATGGAAAATGTTATCATGCTTTTAGAAATATTATAAATTGGGGTGATCGTTGATTCGGTTTTACTCTGACAATATTATAATATGTGTTGCGTAAACCGTAAACCTGCTTATTACATTTTCAAATTGCAAACATATATGCAAATACTTTTTCCTGCAGCCTGTAATAAATGGGAAGTGATGGCTGTTTAATCTGATTTTGATTATTCAATGTCCCATAATCCTTCAATGCATACATCCAAACACCCTCTTAACTGTGGGTAGAAAACGTTTGCTCATCTTTTTATTTCTATAAGCTGCCTCATTTCACCTTGTTATAATTGTAAACATGGTTTTGATGTTCTCTTTTTTCAGTGATTTGGATGACGAGCTTCAGACTTCACTATATGATTTCCTTGAGGAAAGGGGTATAAATGATGAACTAGCTGTCTTCTTGCATAAGTGTATGCAGCACAAAAGTAAGAACGAGTATATTCGTTGGATGGGAAGCATCGAGTCTTTTGTAGCACGGAAAAAGTAAGGCCAAGTTCGTTTGCATCCGACTGCTGCTTAAAGTTGACTTTTCTTGAAGAGGTTTAGTTAATTTCTAGGTTGCTGTTCGAATTGTTTCTGTTTATCTACGCTTATTCTCTTGGTCTTAAGAATTTGTAGCCACTATTAGAAAGTCGACTATGATTGAATACTTGCTTGAGCATTCTCTTCTGTTTAACTGAAGCTTGTTGGATCGGCTTCATTTTGAATATAAAGCTAATAGTATCTGGTTCTGAAATCAAAAGTATTATGCGATCTTCTTAACTTCACATTTCCATGTGCAAACCCTTATATGATAATTTGACATTGTGCAATTTCCTGGAGCGGAATGGTTTCTCTAGGCCACAAGCCTAACAGTTCACACTTGGATTTAAGTTTCACTTGTTTGCCTGCTTAGGACCTGTCCCCGTGGTCACTTTTAGTATCGGGCCTATACATTTTGTAGTGGCTGCTTTCAAATTTGTTAAATCTTTTAATAGATGCATTCAGTCTTTGAGAATGTCATTCCCTTGATTTTGGCCCCTCAGTACTTGGTTTGTCACTATCATCATATTGCAAATTGAAAAGAGGGTCTTGTTCCGACTCTTTAAATGATTCTTCCCCAGTCTCAAGGTCCTCTATTACGTTTGTTCTATCCCTTTTGCTGTAGTCAGAAGAGCTCTGTATTCTGGATCTCGAGTATGCTCAAGTGAACTTTGTCAATCAGACGGCCGATGATGTTCTGCAACTTATTTGATGACATAATCTTCTTCTCCGCATGCTCTATAACTAAACGATGTGATGTCTAATGTGCATCTTGGTTGGAGATGTATGAGATTCATTGCTATTGCACTTTAACTATCCCAGAAGATTGTTTAAACATCTTTGTGAGGACAACAATCAGCCAACGGCTATCCGAAAGGAGCTCTATGTTGCAGCTTTTAGCAGCAATGTGTTCCTCGTCATCTATGGAAAGAGCCACATAACTATTTCTTCCACTGTAATCAAAACTTCCTCTCCTTCTTCTCCACGGTAGAACTCCAATCGAAAGGGAAGCACAATCAGAGTTCCCTTCTAGTTTCACTGAAGTATGATAATTCGTTTAGCAACACAATGGAAGTGCTTTGCTTGGAACTCATATTGTTATTTTTGGCTAAAAGTATAAATTTCATTAAAACTTCAGCAATGTTGAAGAAAATGTACAATGGGTAGAAAGATCCCGAATCAAATGACGCCTCATCGGACGAGATCAACTGATTCATGATCTATTTAGACAAAATTAACAAGTAGCATTGGTATCTAATAGGAACCTAATCCACTACTAAGTTTTTTTTTTTTTTTTTTTTTTTTTGAACAACTATATTATTAAAAGAAAAAACGCTAGCAAGAAACTAGCAGATTACAAGGAAATAAAATCCACTACTAAGCTTGACTTCTTGTTAATAAAATTCACGGTTGGTTGTATCAAAATATGAAATTGGATTGATGAACATAACTTTGATTCCAAAGCCCGTTAAAAACCTTTGATCTTGATTTTTGAAAGCGTCGTCATCCAACAAGTGCTTTTGTTACTGAAGACTAACTTGTTTCTTGCAAGCCATTTTTTTTTTCTCTTTTTTAACGTTAACGGCTGAATATTATTAGATAAAAAGCTACCAGCAAGGCACTAGAAGCCATAACACATATCTAAGAACAAATACATGTCTAGAAATAAACAAAACCTATTCTAGAATCTTTTCGAAGCTTTAACTGCGAGTGCTACAAAAAAGATGAAAAAACTCTTGTCAATTACGGAGAATCACGACAAGAGAAAAATCCCCACTCACGAAGGCCGAGCCACTGGTTTTCACTCTGGAGTGTTTTTGATGCAACCACAAACAAGCCCAAGAGAATAATCTAAAAAATAATAATAATTTAAAAAAATAAAAAAGAATAAAAATAAAAACACAATGCAACCAAACATCAAAAGAATTTGGAGCTCCAAGCATCGGAAAGCCAAAAACATCAGCCCAAACCATACGTACCATGTAGTATTACCTTCTTGGATATCCCTTCTTACCAATTAATGGCAAAATTTTGAAGATTTTGCAGCACTGCCCATTGCAAATTCCACCTGGAAAAGACTTCCAAATTCTATTTGCCCATTGACTATGTTTTAACAAATGAGATATCGGATTCACACACTTCTTTGCACTAAGCGCAGAGAACTTGATGTGGAGGTAGAAGAATGTGATGATGAGCTCGAAATTCTCTCACCAGGATTGCATCTAGGAGTGCTAGCCATTGAAAGCATTGAACCTTGCGAGGACATCTTTGAACAATATGTGACAAAATTTCTGTTGTAAAGTTATCAACAGTTTGAAGTCTGCAAGTGTAATAGGAGAACCAAACTATATGTTCAAACAAAAAATATCACTTAAAGATATTATCATTATGCATTGTAATGATCGAAAACATTATTGATTCTATTATAATGTACAACAGATGAGAATGAAAATGCGAGGTTACGCGGGTTTAGGGACGATGTAGATATCATCAGTAATGACGATATAGACAATAGTGATTGTGACGATAGTAATGATGATATAGACAAAGATGATTATGACGATAGTGATGTATATAAGGAATACATTACGGGAGTACTTTCGTTGACTGTGATGATTATTATGAGGATATGGCTGAGATGAATGAAGAACAAGTATAAACATAATGTTTTACATTTTTTTAGATTTTATATTATTCATGCTACCTATTAATACTTGTTTTTCAATTTATTGATAGAAAATTAGAGATATTTTAGTTCGCAAAAGAACTCTCAAACTTTGAAGTGAGGCACTTGATGTGTGTGACAAAGCAGTAAAAAGATTCCCGTTCAATAAGAAGATTTGTAATCTTAGATAACAAGTTAGAGACGATATTGAAGAACTTATAAAGAGTAAAAGGAATAAACACGTTGATGTCAATGATTATGCTGTGTAATTTTTTATAATTCTAGATATTGAATGCGATTTGTTTTTTGATTTTAATGATATGTATACATTCGAGTTGCCTTTGTTTTTGATTTTTATATTAGCATTCGCTGCATTTACAAAAAAGTTAGTCTTCAAACACACTGAGTAACATCATACATAGACACTCTGTCGCAACGTGCGCACTGAAATTATCTCTTTTAGGAAACATTATATAGTGTTGGATTTGGTCTTTTAACACTTACAATACTACCATATGCCAACACTCCGCAGCAAAGAGCAAATTGAAATCCTCGTTTTTATTACCAAATAACAAATTAACATGTAGGTGGAAGATAAAAACCCTGCCAAGCTGTAACAATTCACATTTTTTAGGCCATTATTTAATTATTTACTTTACTTAATCTTTTATTATAAGTAAACTTACTTTTACGAGTAACCGGATAAGTTTACTCGCGTAGGTCGTTAAACGTACATTTAACTCAAACCAACACTAGACTATGCTCAATCTACACATTTTCTGCATTTTGGTTTCCTTACAATCATATTTTGTAAGTCATATTTCACTTTTTCCATTTTTACGTAAACCTTGCACATTTTACGTTTTACGCGTTTTAAACCTACGATTTTGTTTTAACAACGTTTAATCACCGCAACAAACTTGTGTCTCATCTAAAATGAAAAAATTGGTCATGTTGCAAGTTATGATATTTTTACGAGTTTTAGATATCTTTACTACCTGGTTTTACGTTTCACGTCTTAAAAACTTCACGTTTTCAATTACCAGGATCAAACTACACACTCTAAACACAACACTACCCAATTATACAAACCACTAAACCTTGTCCCCCTTCCTTGTAGCCAGCCATACTTTTCAAGTAATAATTTAATCATATACTTTTTGATAGCGGAATTTTGCAAAACGATAAAAGTTTTACAATCCTCCTAGGTAGTGTACCTAATCGGTGTAGTGTAGTATATGTAGGACACGAGAGATTGATCGTTCTCTAGGGGAATAGTGTTGTGAAGGCCGAAGTGTATGCCGAGATAGGTCTAAAGGTGAGGGATGAGTCTTTTTGTATTTTTATAATTTTTTAGAAAGCAATTTAAAATTTTGGGGTTTGAATAGTGGGCGTTTTAACTACTAACTAGCTAAAACAAAACTAAATAAATTAAAATTAAACTACGTGCAAGAAAAGTAAATTGGTGGCAACTCTTATGATAAGAAAATGTGTTTACTCAGATTTCTTTACTCCATAGTTATCTCTTATTGATTAGTCGAATTTTCACGTCATTGTTTTAATTGGAGCGTTGTATTCCTTATTATTAGTCGTAGGGAGGTGCCAAATGCCCTAACTCTATGAACGTACAAGTTTCCCCTAAGAAGCTTAAAGTCTATTAAGTCTCCTAGGATTTACGAGCCGCAATTCACGCAATAAATACAACAAGAAAAACCACTAGTGCACTCTAGGGTTGCGTTTAATAAGATGGACAAGCTAGTTACATATAAGAATTAAGCTAGCTTTTTTATCCGAACGCGAGGCAACCAATTAAACAAGAGATGACAATCAATATTTAATAGCTAGGTTTCATTAGATCTAAGGGTCCGTTTGGTTCCCATAAAAGGGAATGAAACTATGACTTTCAAAGTCATAGCAAGTGTTTGTTTTGTTTTGTTTTGTGGGCCCGGTAATGAAATGGGTATATCATAGTCATAGATTCATTACACACCAATTTGGTGTCTATGAAATTCATTCCCGTGGGGCCATCTTTTTACCACTACAAAATTCAAATATCTATACACTTTTTCATACCATATTTTATCAACCAAACATAAACAATCGTAATCATACACTTTTTCATACCCATTATCATTCCATCTCATTCCAAATCCGATACCCATTGTCATTCCTAGCAACAAACCAAACGGGCCCTAAGTGATAAGGTTTTAAAATGTACCTTTTTGAGGGGTCGTTTAAGCCCTTATTTGATCACTTTTGTATCCGTTATTACTTAATATCGTTCCTTTTCACTTTTTAGGTATCTTGAAGGCAAAATGCTGGAACGACACTTATTCGGACGAAAAGGCGCGAATATACGAAGAAAATGGCCAAAGTCAAGATTCGAGACACTCAGGCTGCTGGAACTGAAGGGGACGGCGTCAGGTGTTATCTGCGACGCCGTCGGACAACTTTTGTGACGGCTCAGTAGCCAAATTGCTCATTTACAAGTGACGGCTTCAGGTTTTAAAAGAGTAGGGCGTCGCAACTCAGACGACCTAGATTTGATCCAGACGACGTCAGAGACTGAAGGGGATGACGTCACAAGCATAAGGTGACGCCGTCGCAAGACTAACGTGGCCAAGACGAAACCCTAATGACGGCAACACGAAGGCGTCACAAATCAAAGGGTGACGCCGTCGCATTTGTAATCTTATATATAGAATCCGAATTTTTTAGTTTTCAGTGTGTAGTCTTTTGGAGTAAAAACCTAAACCGAACCAAGGCTGTCTTGTACAGTATTTTTGGGTTCTATGCCCTATCTTACATCAAGATAAGTGTTTTACTTCATTAATTCAATTATGTCTTCAATTAATTGTGTGTATGTTTGTATGTTCCCCATGTCTGGCTAATTTACTTGTGTGTTTGCTTAGGGAATATGAAACTTAATTATTGAATATTGATTGGTTGTCTCTTATCTTAATTGTTAATGATCTAGTATTGCGATAGGTCATCCGTTGTGTAGTTAATGCTTGATTAATCTTTGTTGAACCTTAGCTTATAGTACCTAGAGTCATTGTAGGCTAAACCATCCGAAGAGTACCTTAGTGTTAAGTTTATAAATCCTAGAGATTTTGTAGGCGATAACCTTTGGTAGTTTCAAAGAGTTAGGGATAAACGCATACCCTACGACCTTAGACACACAACGCGATTAAGAATAAGGACGTGACAATTCAACCATCAATAGGAGATAATTAAGGAGTAATAAAACCTAAGTAAACACATCTTTAAATCATCATACGAGCACACAATAATTAGACATAGACTACATACACCTTAGATTAGATAATTAGACGAGTAGAGTAATCGGTAGAAATACCAACCCCCAAATCCAATACCCCGAGATTCGTACCTTTCCATTTCCTAAAAACATAAAAAGATAAAAAAAATAATCTTCCTCAACCCCAACCTTAGCGTAGTAACTTCTCACTAGCATTCCTATTCCCCTAGAGAACGATATCAATTCCCGTGGCTTACCCTAATACTACACTACAACGATTAGGTTCACTGTCTAGGGTGTTTAAAAACTTGCTCGACGAAAAGGAAGTTCCTTTGACCCCGAACGACGAAAAGGAAGTTCCTTTGGCGGGAAAACTTGAGTAAAATTTAAATTTTTGAGGAAACTAAACGTTCAATTTTTACGCGAGATTCAAATTTTGGTTTAACTGTGAAAATTTTGGTAAAAAATTCAAATTTTTGGGCCTAAATTCAAATTTTTCGGGTCAAATTTGGCGTCAAAATTGTCGTAACTCAAAATTTTCATACGACCTTAAAATTGATTTTTATAGTGAATTTCAAATTTTGGGAGAAAATTTTTTACGCCTAAGAACCAGGTTACGAGTACGACTTTCAGAAAAACCTCAACCGAGCTTAATCTTCATCAACCACAACTCCTTTATCGTTGAATCGATCCTACATCAACTTTATCAGATCATACCTTCATCAATGGCAACTCAACAAGATATTCATGCAGCCGGTGCCGAAAACCGTCCTCCTATGTTGGAAAAAGGTGGTTATCTTCAATGGACAAGTCGAATGCTTCGTTACATCAAGACAAAACCTAATGGAAAATTGATGATCAAATCCATTCAGGATGGACCCTTCATACCTCGACAAGTCCAAGACCCTGGAAATGCTGATGCAACACCTCCCGTCCCACCATTTTTTCGTCTTCAAAAAGAATCGGAATACTCTGAAGAGGATCAGAAGAAAGTCGAAGCAGATGACATGGCAATTCATATTGTCCAACTGGGTTTACCAAGAGACATCTTTGCTGCTGTAGACAGTTGTGAAACTGCTTTCGATATGTGGGAACGTGTTAGACGACTTTGTCATGGAACTAAAATTGGTCAACAAGATACGGAGAACAAGCTGCTAACTGTCTGGGAGAAGTTTACATCTACTCCAGGAGAATCCATTGAATCCTACTATGGAAGGTTTTGCACTTTAATGAATGAGCTTATCAGAAACAAGTTGACACCCAGAACTATCGTGAGCAACATCAAGTTCTTGAACAATCTACCAGAAGAATGGGGACGATATGTCACTATTGTCAACCAAACAAAAGACTTACATCAAGTGAACTTTGATCAACTCAACGATTTTCTCAAACAAAACCAAAATGAAGTGAACGAAGTCAGGCAAGAAATATTAGCAAAGAATCATGATCCATTGGCACTCATTGCAAAGACTCAAACTCCAGTGAATACACAACAACAACCTTCATCATCTTCCACTAACAACAACTTGCAGCAATACATCCCTCAACAACAAAACTATCCACCTGAACAACAACATTACCAGGAACAAGGTATCACTGATCTTGAAATGGAACCAGAAGAAGCTTTGTCACAAGCATTTGCATTCTTGGGTAAAGCATTCAGAGGTCGCTATTCCACACCAACTAACAACAACCAAAGGATTTCATCAAACACTCGCAACAGGCAAATTGCACAGCCGGGTGTGAATATGGGTCATCAAGGACAAATGGTTGGAGTTATTGGGAATCAGCAGGGATATGCTACTGGATTTCGAATGGGTAATCAGGCGGTTCTGAATCAGGGTAATCAGATGGGTCAGAATGTTGGGAATAGAGCAGTGGGTAATCAGAATGGGAATGTTGCAGCTCCAGTCGTTGGGAATTATGGAAATGTGAATCAGGGTAATCAGGTTACGTGTTATAACTGTCAAGGATTGGGTCACATGGCAAGGAATTGTCCAACTAAGCCGAAAAAGAAAGATCTTGCGTATCTTCAGAAAGCTATCATGTTGGTACAAAAGGAACAATCTGGACTTCAATTGAGTGCTGAGGAAAATGACTTCATGGCTATTATGGATGATTTGGAAGACCTCGAGGAACTCAATGCAAACTGCATCTTCATGGCAAATCTTCAGGAGACTAAGTACGACACTGATTCTGACGCACCTCCTGTCTATGACGCCAACGCAGTATCTGAGGTACCAATCACTGATCCATGCTATAACAATGTCATATTTGATGTGTTTACTCATGACGAACAACATTCTGTGACATCAACACCTACTTATGATACATACCTGGACAATCCGAGTTGTAGCAATACCAGATGTGGATCCTAATGAAGGCTGTGTGGCACAAAATACTGAGACTGATGAGGAAACACGTGCTTATTTTGAATCATTAATCAATAACTGTGGCATTGAAATTGAGAAAGTTAAAACGGTCAATCGCGAAGTTAAGGCCGCGAATGCTAAATTGACCGCTGAGCTTGAGAGTTACAAGGAGAACGCAAAAGCCTTTGAATTTCATAAAAACAAAGAATCAGAATTAGAAATTGGTTATCGAAATTTGGTTTCTAAAGAACAACTTTTGCAAATCAAGTATAACACACTTGATGTAAATTTGAACTTAAAAATTAAATCTTTAAACAAGGAAATTTCTGATTTAAATAACCAACTTTCTAAACAAAAAGAAATGTTTTCTAATCTTGAAAAAGAGAAGAAGCAGTTAATTACTGATTTTTCAAAACGAGAAGATTCTCTTCTTGATGAAATTCTTGATAAAAATGAAAAAAATCCAAACTTTGGAAAATTTGCTTCTTAAAACGGGTCATTCTTCTCAAACAATCAAGATGCTTTCTAATCAAGTAAATTCGCGTTTTCATACTACTAATAGAATGGCACTTGGTAACGACCCTTCTTCGTTCATCAAGAAAGCTCAGAAATCTCAGAATGTGTTAAACAATGGCAATGCTTTACATGAACCTATTATTGTTCGTGATTCTCTTGAAACGTTGGAACTATCTGAGGAGAGTAGATCAAAAATGAAACAAAAACATCCGGAAATCAAACCTATTGATTATAACAAATGGAACAAAATTAACGGAATTACTTTTGTTAATAAAAAAGAAAAGTCAAAGTTCTCCATCACACCAAGTGTTTCACACAAAGAGTCAACACCTGTCTCAAAATCTGTTTCAAAACCAGTTGTTGTCTCCAAATCTCTTTCGAACATTGAACAAATGTCTTCAAACAATCCTTTTAACACAAGTAATGCGAGAAGTATTTTAGACAATGTGAAAACTAGAATTGCGGATCTTCAAGACACTGTTAAAACTAAAACCACTATTACACCTAACAACTGGTTCTCTAGTTTTGACATCGAACAAAGAAAGTACTTTGAAACTCAAATTGCCCCTCAGCTGAATGCCATCAGTGCAAGGGTAATTCATTTTGAACAAGCGTTTTTGAAAGAAACAACTGACTTTGTCAAGGACCATAAATCCCTGGTAAAGCAAGCTAATGACTGTGTTGAACACATCAAAGTTTTGGAAAATTTAAATGACTCTCTCTTCGAAGATGTTCTGACTACTGATATTATGTCCATCATTTTGCAAACATATTCTGTTGAAGATCATGAAAGACTCCAGTCTGAGACCTCCAAAATTGTTTCAAAATATGAAAAAGCACTTGAGAAACTTGAAAAAGAAAATGTCTCATATTTTAAACAACTTGATCGAAAAACTGAGGAATGCAAGTATGACAAATTGTCGTATGAGCGTGCCTACAATGACATGAAAGCAAAAAATGATCTTTTGAGGGCTCAGCTGGAATGTCAAAAAGGAAAGGCAGTGGATACTAAGATTACAAAACCATTGACTGCGGAGAAAGCAAATGTTCCCAAACTGGTTTTAAAACCAAAAATGTCTGTTTCTATGCCTCCTCCAAAAGTCAATGAGAAAAATGCTTCATCAAAACCAGTCACTCCACCTGCCCTACCTAAACAAAATGTTGATAAAGGAAAAGCGGTTATAGAGAAACCAACAGTTTTAGCTCCTGGCCTTTTTAAGATGAGTACCACTAATGCGTCTGCCTCCACATCTAAAACATATGGAAAAAACGACATAAGTTTAGAAAAGCACTCTAAAGAGACTAGGAAAGCTGAAACCACTTCTCTAGATACAATTGTGAATCCTAATGAGTGTGCCTTACCTTCTACAGGACTAGGAAGCACCTCTAGGAGCAACAGACTAAAGCCTAAGAGCAATACAAGGAACAATAGAGTCTCGCTTGCCTCTAAGAGTAGTCGCTTGAATAAAGAGAAGAAAGTAGAAGAACACCCTAGGAATTTACCGCTTTGTAATAAGAAAGACATTTCATCTGAATGTAATGAACCTATGAAATCTGCTAAGTTTAATGAATCTGTTTGTTTAACTTGCAAGAAATCTTTAACTAATGTTCATGATGATTGTGTTTCTAAGAATGAGATTGTTAAGCCTATTAAGAAGAATGTTCCCAAAAGAACTTATGCTAAACGAATAGGAAGACTAGTCACGAGACTTAGGCTTTACACTACTGATAGGGAGCATAATGTTTACTTTAGGGATAACATTTGGAAACCAACTGGTAGAACTTTCACACTCGAGAATGGTAGAATGAGTGATGCACCTGTCTTACCAATAGATGACTTCTATGAGTGTGATCAGGATTTTACCTCTAACCCAAAGGAACCAAAATCGAAACGGTTTCCAAAATCTTCTTCTTCTGTGATTGGCAGGTTATCGAAATATGTCTTTGGATCGTCGACTCGGGTTGCTCCAAGCACATGACCGGGAATCTGAAGCTGCTGATCAATTTCGTCTGGCAATTCATGGGAACCGTACGTTTCGGAAATGATCATGTAGCAGCTATCATGGGTTATGGAGATCTACCTTTTGGAAATTATTTGATCTCTCGGGTTTACTATGTCCAAGGGTTGGGACATAATTTGTTTTCAGTCGGGCAGTTCTGTGATGCAGATTTAGAGGTTGCTTTTAGGAAAAATGCTTGCTTCGTTAGAAACTTGGATGGCACTGATCTCTTAACTGGGAATCGTGATACAAACTTGTATGCTATCAACATCAATCAAATGGCCTCTTCATCACCAATATGTCTTATGACACGAGCATCTGGAACACAGTCCTGGTTGTGGCACAGACGCTTATCCCATCTCAATTTTGACACCATCAACAATCTAGCCAAAGACAACATCGTCAACGGACTTCCAAAGTTCAAATACACCAAGGATCACTTATGTCCATCATGCGAACAAGGAAAAAGCAAAAGAGCATCATATAAACCCAAAACCGTACCTAGTTTGGAAGCAAGGTTGCATATGTTGCACATGGACTTATGTGTCCCAATGAGAGTTGAAAGTATTAATGGGAAAAAGTATATTCTTGTTATCGTCGATGATTATTCAAGATATACATGAGTTAAGTTTCTGAGATCAAAAGACGAAGCACCAGGCATCATCATCACCTTTCTGAAGCGCATTCAAGTACTTCTTCAAGCTCCAGTAAGAGTTGTAAGAACAGACAACGGCACTGAATTCACTAATCAGGAGTTAAGAACTTTCTTTGAAGATGTTGGAATTACTCATCAGACATCAGTTGTTAGAACTCCACAGCAGAATGGGGTAGTTGAAAGAAGAAATAGAACTCTTGTGGAAGCTGCTCGCACAATGCTAATCTATTCTAGTGCACCGTTATTTCTATGGGCTGATGCTGTTGCCACTGCTTGTTTCACTCAGAACCGATCCCTAATACATCCAAGATTCAATAAAACCCCGTATGAGCTTGTGAACAACAGAAAACCTGATATCTCTTACTTTCATGTGTTTGGCGCTTTGTGCCATCCGACGAACGACAGAGAAGATCTAGGTAAATTGAAAGCTAAAGGTGATATTGGAATCTTCATTGGATATTCAGATAACTCGAGGGCATTCAGGGTGTATAACAGAAGAACTAAGAGGATCATGGAGACGATGAATGTGAAATTTGATGAACTTTCACATACGGCTTCTGAGAGACTCGCTCTAGAACCCGCACTAAACCAGCAGACTTCTGGACACATCAGTTCAGGACTCGTACCTCAAAGAGCTCAATCAACTTCGTTTGACAATCCTAAAGAACAAGAATGGGAGAATTTCTTCGAGTTAATGTTCGATGAATACTTTGGTGGAACTTCGACAAATGCATCAAACCATCATTCCGCTGCACCCGCTCAAAATCATCCTCCACCACCAACAGAAGATGCATCAACAACGGTCAAAACCAATGCACCAACTCCATCTACATCATCTACATCTACTACAGTTATTGCACCCGTTCTACCAGCAGTTGATGAGCAAAACCAAAACCAGAACGATGCAACGTTAGATGAAGACTTATTTGAAAACCCGTTTGCTACGGAATCAGCTGAATCTTCTTCAAGCTTACGAGAACCATCTAACTCGCATACATTTAACCAACGGTATCCTTCTACTCTGAAGTGGGCAAAAGACCACCCAATTGAACAAGTTATTGGTGAACCTTCAAGGCCAATTCAGACGAGACGCCAACTTGCCACCGATTGCGACTTATGCATTTACCTTTGCTCAATTAGCAATATAGAGCCAAAGAACATTCGCGAGGCAATGGCAGAACCCGCATGGATAGAAGCGATGCAGGAGGAACTTCTCCAATATCGTCTTCATGACTCTTGGGAAATGGTTCCAAGACCAATTGACATTCACGTCATTGATCTCAAATGGTTATGGAAGAACAAAAGGGACGAAGAGATGACTGTCATTCGCAACAAAGCTCGTCTTATGGCAAAAGGATACAGACAAGAGGAAGGGATAGACTTTGAAGAGTCATTCGCGCCGGTAGCTAGACTTGAGGCAGTCAGGATATTCTTAGCCTATGCAGCTCACAAAAACATCACGGTTTATCAGATGGACTTTAAGACCGCGTTCTTGAATGGAACTCTGAAAGAAGAAGTGTACGTGAGTCAGCCAGAAGGCTTCATCGACTTGGAACATCCAGACTACGTCTACAAACTCAAAAAGGCAATCTATGGATTGAAACAAGCTCCGAGAGCTTGGTATGACGAACTGTCCTCTTTCCTTATTCTAAACAATTTCACCAAAGGAACAGTTGATCCTACCTTGTTTACACAAAAATGCAAAAACGACATTTTGATTGTTCAGATTTACGTGGACGACATCATTTTTGGGTCCACTAATCCGAATCTTTCAAAACATTTTGAAAATCTCATGAAAAGCAAATTTGAAATGTCCATGATGGGGGAACTAAAATTCTTTCTTGGTTTACAAATACATCAGTCCCCTCGTGGAATTTTTATTAATCAAGCTAAGTATACAACTGAGATTTTGAAAAATCATGGTATGGATAATTGTGACTCGGTCGGAACACCAATGGTAACTTCACCAAAAATTGGAGCCGATTTGTTTGGGAAACCTATTGATCCGAAGAAATATCAGAGCATGATTGGTTCTCTCATGTACCTCACTGCTAGTCGACCAGATATTCATTTTGCTGTTTGCTTATTAGCACGGTTTCAGGCTAAGCCTACCGAACTGCACCTCAAAGAGGTTAAACGGATCTTTCGGTACCTGAAGACATCCATTCACATGGGACTTTGGTATCCGAAGGAATCCGGATTTGATCTAATTGCCTTTTCAGATGCGGACCACGCAGGTGATCAAGTTACAGCAAAAAGTACATCTGGAGGAGCACAATTTTTGGGTGAAAAGTTAGTCAGCTGGTCTTCAAAGAAACAAGATTGCACTGCACTATCAATCGCTGAAGCTGAGTATGTGTCTCTATCTGCGTGTTGTGCTCAAGTTTTATGGATGAGAACACAACTCACAGATTATGGCTTTACTTTCGATAAAATACCTATGTATTGTGACTCGAAAAGTGCCATAGCCATATCATGCAATCCTGTTCATCACTCAAAGACTAAGCATATCAGAGTCCGCTATCACTTCATAAAAGAACATGTGGAAGAAGGTACTGTTGAATTATTCTTCGTGAAGACTGATTACCAACTCGCCGATCTATTAACTAAAGCCCTTCCAAAAGAAAGGTTTGACTATTTAGTTCGACGAATTGGAATGCGAAGCCTAACCCCTGAGGAGTTAGAACGTCTTCTCGAATCTTCTTGAAAATGATTTTCCAAAAAGCTTCGCTGTAAATATTTTTGAAAAACAAAATACAAAATTTGAAAAACCAACAAAAGCAAAATATAAAAATATAAAACTTTGAAAAATACAAAAACAATAGAAAATCAAAAAATACAAAAATATTCTTCTACGACATGTCTCTCGTATAATCGATATTCTGTACGTTTCTAGAAATGTCATTCAACAATGATATGGGTATGTACAGATGCTTGA
>BPTQ01000006.1:243054579-243193601 GCA_019973895.1 Chrysanthemum seticuspe
TTCTTGAGAACTTGCATTTTGATTAGCCAAGTGTCTAGTGTAACCCAAAGAGTCAGTTAAGTAGTCAAGGTCAAAAGACCACGAATGACCCTGTCCTTGAACATTATGCTTGTCTTCCAAAAATCTCAGGTTCAACGTCTCCTCTATCTTCTTGGCTTGCAAATTATACACCCTGTAGGCCTTACTATGAGCTGAATAACCCACAATATAACCATCATCAGCCTTCTCATCAAACTTTCCCAACGGATCACTTGTGTTCAGAATGGTCACTTGACAACCAAAAGGTTTTAGGTAGTGAATGACAGGAGCCTTTCCGAAGAGAAGTTCATATGGGGTTTTGAGTTGTGGTCTGGTAATGGACACCCTGTTGAGCACATAGCAGGCAGTGCCAACAGCTTCTGTCCAGAACATAGTGGGCAGTTTAGAGTCTGCAAGCATGGATCTAGCAGCCTCTATTAAGGTCCTATTCTTTCTTTCAGCCACCCCATTTTGTTGTGGGGTTCTTGGATTACTATAGTCCCTTTTTATGCCTTTTGACCCACAGAGTTCTATAAGAATAGCATTTTTGAACTCTGTCCCATTATCACACCTAATACCCTTAACCTTTTTGTTCAACTGATTTTCAACAAGAGTGATGAATTCAGTCAGCACTTGAGATGTTTCATCTTTGGTTCTGAGAAAGAAAACCCAACAAAATCTGCTATAGCCATAAGTGATTACCAAACAGAAGAACTTATGATCAATGCTTCTGACTTGAGTTGGACCAAACAGATCCATGTGAAGCAACTGAAGAGGTTCAGTAATGATGCTCATAGCATTGATAGCTTTGTAAGAAGCTCTGTGTTGTTTTCCTTTGTTGCAAGCGACACAATTGTGATCATTTGTGAAAACTTTGGTGGGAAGTCCTTCAACAAGACCCATTTTAGAGAGTTTGTTAATGGTCTTGAAATTCACATGCGCCATTCTTCTATGCCATTTAGTGGACTCATCAAGAGATGCTTCAGCCACCAAGCAAGTAAGGTCACCACCTGGTTGAACGTCATTAAGGTTGAATGTGTATAAGTTGTGAGTTCGAGGAACCTTCAGCAGAATTGAAGTTTCTTCTGGGAGTTTGAAGTCTTTAGACAGCACAAGACATTCATTCTCAGTGAAGAGAACTTTGTTCTTAGTGTCACAGATTTGTGAAACAGAGAACAGGTTGAAATGTTGAAGTTCCTTAACAAAGTACACATTTTCAAAATCCAGATGAGGTGTCTTTATGGTGCCCTTCCCAGTGATACTACCATCACTTCCTCCAAAAGTTACATTGCCTCCTCCTTCTATAGGGACAAAATTGTGCATCATATCTCTGTTTCCAGACATGCTTCTGGAACAACCACTATCAACAATACCAACATTCTTATGCTTAAGGGGATGATCCTACAAACAACAACAAAAATATATACAAACAGTTAGTATTCAGTGGAGGTTCAAGTCATTACTGACTTGAACCTGCCTTGTGGATCACAGGTTTAGGGCATGAAGTTTTAGAGGATCCACCATTGTTCTTGGTCCTCCATTGATAATTTGGTCCCTTGTTAGTCCAAGAACAACCTGCTGAGGGCTTCACAGCAGTGCTCCCATATCCCATCCCAGCATACATGGAGTCAACATATGTAGGCCAATAGTCATGTTTAAAGTATGAGCTCGTTGGTTGGCCATAAGGTCTAGTAACTGAACTTCTCCAATGAGAGTCAGTTTTAGCTGCTTGTGGGACATAAGGTGGAATGTTTGCAACATTGGTCCAGTTAGGTTTGTGTTTTTGGAGAGTAGCACATGCACTCAATCTTTGTTCATAAAAATCACAATCCTTAATCAAATGAAATTTACTGCCACACACAAAACATGTCTTCTTCTTAGAAGTTTTATTCAAATAGGAAGATGTTGGATTACATGCAGAAGTACTTAAAACAGATACATTTAAGGACTTGATTTTAACAGACTGATTATTCAAACATTTAAAAGATAAGTCTTCAGGAGAAACTGTCTTGGAAGATGATTCCTCAGCAGCTTCCCTAGAGGGCTCACAAGTAGACTGGGGTGTAGGCTTGGGTGTTGGTTCAGGCTTGGAAAGGTCAGACTTCTCATTTGAATCACAGCTTTCATAGGAAGTAGACCCTTGATCCAATGAATTGTCACTGTCAGAGCAAGAGACAAAGTCATTAGATGAGGTATCAGGGTATGGCAAGTCTTTTGACTTTTTGCCATATAAGTGATGTGATCCATCAAAGTCAACAGTGATGGATAGGTCTGTGGGCATGAACTCACCTCTAATGGGACCAGGGACAGCATGCATTTTACCTTCTTTAACATAATTAGCTAACCCTGCTGATGTAGGTTTACGCCCATCATACTTAGCTTCTGGACCTACATATTTTTGAAAACCTAAACCTATAGGACATGTCTGAGATTGACTAGTATAGATGATTCTATTTAAGCTTTTACCAGACATTTGCCATTCATTATTCCTATCGATTTCCTCAGCTAGTTTTGCCTTAAGTTCTAGGTTCTCAGACACAGCGTCATCCTTTGCTTTCTCAGACAGTTTTAAGTAGTTATTTGCAACTTCTAGATCAAACTGTAACACTTTTATCTTTTCTTCATAAGCTATTTGATTCTTCTGAAACCATACTTTTTGTCTTTCTACAGTTTTTAATGCAAGTTTATGAGCTTCATTATCAATATAACATGCATCAAACTTAGGTTTCATAGCATCAAATTCTTCCTTAAGTTCATTGTATCTAAGACTACAGCCAAATATACAATTGTGTACCTGAGATAGTCCCATTAAGGCAAACTGATCATGCCTTTCATCCGAAGTGCACCTTGCAAGCAGTCCAAGCTTGTCAGTATCATGAGCTTCCTCATTAACAGGTTCATGTGCAGTCCAGTTGACCTGTTCATCCATTGTGAGGAGAGCTGCTGAAGCTCCAGCTTCCTGCTGTTTCTGCTGATAGGAAAGATATTTGGCTCCATCTCCATTCTTTCTGTCCTTGCATTCTCTAGAGAAATGCCCCATCTGATGACAAGAGTAGCACCTGACTTTCCCCCTATCAAAGCGAGCTGGTTCCTTTCCTTTGAAAACAAACTTCCTTCCAGCCTTCTCTTCAAACCTTTTGATGTCCACTGACAGCAAAGCCACCTGCATTTTCAGCTTCATTTCCTCCATTTCAAGAGGGTCCACCTGATCAAAGTCTTCATATGCAAGATACTGCTGAGTATCATAGTCAGCAACAAACGAATGAAGAACATCCTCCATCACACTACTAGACCTAGCTTGAGAACTTGGTGGAGTGGGACGAGGGTTATGTGGTGAAGGAGGAGCTGGAGATGATGATGGAAAGTAGTTGGAACTAGGAGATGATGGAAAATAGTTGGAGCTAGGAGCTTGTACCATCGTGTTGGAATGAGATGTCCCAACAAAAGCTGCATGGTTAGAAGAATATGTACGGTAGGGAGTCCTGACATCTGGTTCAAGAGTTCTGAGTCTGTTGTATAGCTCATCAAAGGTGAGCATGTCCAACCCTCCTTTAGCCTTGAGTGCTATGCTAACATGCAACCATGATGGCGGCAAGGACCACAAGAATTTTGAGTTGCAGTCTTCATTATCCGGTTTAGCATTCAGCTGATTCAGCTGATTCAAGATCCTATGGAACCTGTCGTATCCCTTGTGGATACCTTCTTCTTCTGATATGTTGAAGTCCTGAAACTGTTGCCTTAGCATGGACTTCCTCATTCTCTTTGATTCTTCATTTCCACCGAACCTTGCTTTGAGAGCCATCCATATGTCTTTAGCATCATCCATATGGTGAAAATCACATAGATGATCTTCAGGTATGGCTTGAAGCAAAATGGTTTTCACTTTATGCTCTCTCTGCATGGCCAGCACTTCTTCAGCAGTTTTTGGTGGCGCCATGATAAACTTCCCATCTCTGTCAGGAATCATCTTCTTTAGACTATTTCCTTTCTTCACTACTTCCCACAGATTCCAATCAATATTTGAAATCCAGTTTTCCATCTTCATAGTCCAAAGTTCATATTCTTCCCTCTTTAAATAAGGAAATTTACCATTGCTGTTTGTGAGACTGAGCTGTTGCATGGAAGTGGTGTTGGTGTTGTTTGTGTTGGTGACTTCATTTTCATTATCGGATCCAGGCATGGTGAATGAATGTTTGATTGTATGGGGGTGAGAATGGTTCTTAGTAACGTAGAGACTTTCCCGAGGCTCTGATACCACTTGTTAGAAACAAGACCTTGATAGATCTTAAGCACTCGGGGATCGTTAGCTTTGCCTATGTAATCACAAGCAAACTAATAGAAGATCTCTACAACTTGGTATTGTAGCGGAAAATAAATACAAGTTATAACAACTAAGAACACTTTTGATCCTCTATGGATCTTTGATTATCGAAACTCTATGTTTCGGATAGAATACAAGACTTGAGAAACTTGAGTAAAACTTATCTATTACAAACTAATATGGTTTCTTATATAGGCAAGAAACCCTAATGAGCGTTGACAATTTACGCTTCTACTACTAAACTAGACTAAGCATGCAACTAAACAAGCATGCAACTAATCATATTGTTTTGTTAATCATTTTGTTTATTCTGATAAGCTCTACCTAATACGGCGCCAACCTATACATACGGCGCTGACTTTTACTCTAAACTGAGCTTATCTCTCCTACGTGGTTCCCACTTTCAGCAGCAACACACTGTCTGCTTTATCACTTCTGCTGAAGTATAACTTCGGCAGCATCAATTCTTCTTCGGCAGAATCTCTTCGACTGAAGCTTCGGCAGAATCAGTAGTTTGTGCTTCGGCAGAATCAGTAGATTACCTTAATTCCCAACAGATTGTACCACAGAAGACTTGAAAGTTTGTATTTATATTTACAAAGCTAATAATCGAAAAACAAAAAATTGTATTTTAATCTACGTACTTTTCTGATAACTGATATTTTTTTGGTAGGTTGCACTTATATATTCGTAAATCAGTCCGGAACTTGTTTGCGAAAAGCTTGAAACCGAGCGTCTTTACGATGCTGTCAATGTTATTGGTGAGTCAAGATTGTATTTAGATGTTGCCATTAAAATATTTCATTTTGGGTATCATATTCCTGTTTCAATGATGTAATGATCTTTAAATTAAATTCAGAGTGTGAATGGTGGTTTTCCTGCTCGGGAGCCACAAAGAGCATATTCTTGGTTGGAGGTACGTACATAAGATTTTCTAGTCCCCTTGATGTAACTGAAAACACTGAAGAAAAAATAAAGTCATAACTCATAAGTGTTTCTAATCACTTTGTTGTATGTTCATAATTTATTTCAGAAGTTCAATCCAAGATTTTTTTTGAAGATGTGTTAATCGAGCGTGAGTAAGATATGCATGCGCCTTATTACCATCTTGTGCTACTATATATCTCTAGTCAGGTTTTCTTTGTTGCTCTAACATGAAAATTTGAACTATATGTTTTGTTTTAGGTATATCGAATGTACTTCATGTTGGAAGTTTTAATCCATTAATCTTTGTTATATGTATATTATGTATTTAGTTTTAATATTATGTAAACCCAACATGCTATTGGGTTGGGTTAAAAAAAAAGAAACGGTTATTTGTAGGGTTAAGAATAGTTGTGTCGTTTATGAAACGTTGTATCCCTTTGAGATTGCAGCTAGAGGTGGCAAAACGGGCGGCCGGGCGGGCACGGGCACGGGCTAAAACGGGGACGGGCTAAACGGGCACGGGCCAAACGGGCACATGTTATACAAATCGCTTAATAAAAGACCTAAAACGACTAAATAAATTCCTTAAACGTAATATCTTATTTATATTAACAAAAATAAAGATATTATATAAAAAAAATCTTTAAAACGATCATTAATGTTCAACAATTGAGAGAAAAAAAAAGTGTCCGTTTGTGCCCATTTAAGTTTTCAATGGGCTATATGTGCCCATTTCAAAAAAAGAAGGGGGCTAAATGTGCCCAAATCTTTTAAAAATGTGCCCATTTAGCCCATCTTTTTGCTTCTGGGCACATTTTGCCACCTCTAATTGCAGCGTTTCATCTAGTATATATAGATTAGGATTCTGTAAATCAAAAGCAACCCTCTTCAGTTTATATATCAGATAGTTTTAAAGGGTTCGCCCAATCTTCTCTTGGTTCCTTTTATCAATTCTTGTATGGTGATTATACACATGATGTTGTTTGGTTAATTCAATCATGATGAAGATCATATCAGATTAAATACCTGTAAACATTGGTATCAGAGCCGAAGGGATCAAACAACACAATCATCATTCAAGAATATCAAAAGACAAAGAAGGGAAAGACACCAACAAGGAACACCAGGAGTGTGATCCAAAGGAAGAAGAACACCAGGGGTGTGTTCTTGCTGGTTCGAAAAAAAGATCAAATTAGAGAAAGAAAAAGAAGAGAAGAATCTGATTAAGAGAATTGATCAAGAAGGGTCATGCGATATGATTAAGATGAAGAATGTATTTTGAAGAAACAAACCATTGTGATGGTAAACCGGGGCTGTGATGGTCTCAACGTAGAAAAACCATTGTGATAATGAAGGAGAGGCTGTGACGGTCTCAAAGAAGAAAGAAACAAGGCATCAAGGAAACAAGAAGATTGAAGAAACACAAAGATTAATAGATTAGGGGGAATATGTTGGAAGTTTTAATCCATTAATCTTTGTTATATGTATATTATGTATTTAGTTTTAATATTCTGTAAACCCTATTGGGCTGGGTTTAAAAAAGAAACGGTTATTTGTAGGGTTAAGAATAGTTGTGTCGTTTATGAACGTATCCCTTTGAGATTGCAGCGTTTCATCTAGTATATATAGATTAGGTTTCTGTAAATCAAAAGCAGCCCTCTTCACTTTATATATCAGATAGTTTTGAAGGGTTCACCCAATCTTCTCTTGGTTCCTTTTATCAATTCTTGTATGGTGATTATACACATGATGTTGTTTGGTTAATTCGATCCTGGAGATATGAAGATCATGGAGATATGAAATCATATCAGATTAAAGACCTGTAAACACCTCAGCCATTCAAGCTCTGACACTCTTCATGAAATTACATCCTGGACACAGAACGATGGAGATCAAAGATTGCATTTCAAGAGATGTGAACTACATTAAAGACGCACAAAACCCTGATGGTTCATGGTACACTCTATGTTTTCATGATAACTTTTAAATTTCAAAGTAAAAGGCTAATTCGGTAAGATATATTTGTCGGTATGTCAGGACAGATCGTCAACTAATTAGCAAAACCGAGACATGAATATTTACGCTTTCAAAAATTGCACGTATATGATGAACCCATCACACATATGCATGAAATTTGTGTAGGTAGGGTTGTTGGGGAATATGTTACACCTACGGGGCATGGTTTGCAGTCGATGCGCTAGTAGCTTGTGGATACAACTATCATAACAGTCCCGCCATTCAAAAATCCTGTGAATTTCTGCTTTCGAAACAACTTTCTGATGGTGGATGGGGAGAGAGTTATCTTTAAAGTGCAAATTTGGTACAACTTTTATGTTACATTTGGTAGGGTTGTCTAGACAAATCTGTTCTAATCTTTTTCTCTTTTCTTTCATTATAGACATATACAAATTTGGATGGAAACCGGTCAAATTTAGTACAAACATCATGGGCTTTAAGGGCATCTCCAATGTTAGCACTAAGTGTACCTTTTGCACTAAAATAGTGCAAAAACTAGCAAAATTAGTCTCCAATGTTAGCACTAAAGACCACACTATTTTAGTGCAATGGATAGTGAACACACCAAATGCACTAAATATAGTGCATTACTATTCATTGCACTAAACACTATTCATTCTATTAAAACTTCTTTATTTTTACTAATCCTTTCATATTTAATATAAAACATAAAAACTAATTTATACAAAAAATATTTTTGTAAGTTTCACATTAATATTATCAAAATGAGCTCAATATTGATATAAAATAAATCATTTATTTTTCTTATTTATTGCACTATCATATATTTTATAGATTTTAAAGTACAATTAGTGCAAATATATAGTGTGTACATTGGAACACATTTTATTTGGTGCAAGCATATTCCAATATGATACCTTTTTTGCACCATTTTAGTGTAAAATTTTGGTGTCAACATTGGAGATGCTCTAATATCACTTATTAAATCTGGACAGGTTTGGTCCTCACGTTTATTCTGGTTCGATTCAGGTCACATCAGTATTATTTCTTCTCCAACAATGTACACAATCTCTTTGATAAGAATTTGAGATCAAATTTACGTTATCAAGAAGTTTAGAATACTTCAAGTAGTAACTTTAGGTCGGCTGTCTGATGTGCCTAATACGATATTTTGTTTATAATTACTCAGCATATCGAAATATTTTCCCCGTATGGGCTCTTGGTGAGTATCGCCGTCTTATTAGTAATTAAGTTTACATGTATTTCCAGCCACTTATTGAGAGCAAAATTGTAACATGCATCTTATGTGATGGAATCACTACCTAAATCTATTTGTAATTTTGAGAAACCTGTTGTCGGAGAATTTCATTTGTATGTTGTTGATGTATAGTTACGTCGGTGCATTTGAGAGTTCTGTAAACTTGACTAAAGAGAGAACTGCACCAAAATGTAACTTGTCATTGTATGTAAGAAACTTATATGTTTATCATTTGATACAACATATTTACTGTAACGTTTCGTTTAATACGCACTGAAAAGAGGGCCAAAATTAAAATAATCATAACATTCGAACCATCAATACTGATGTAGTTCGACTCTATGCTTTGTGGGTTCTTTTCCACCCCTTAGCACAGGATTTTTCTCCAAGAGTGTATTAAACAACCTATACATACTGTACTATATAAAGGAAAGATTGATAGGGTAGGGATGATGGATGGTGAACCTACACTTAAATACCAAAAAAGTAAATTAATATTAAGTATATAATTATACTCAAATTAATTATTCATGGCAACCAAAATAGCGGTTAGACAATGAGGAACATCATGATCCATGAACGCTCTTGGTTACTTGCTTTCATGAACTCCTTTGAGCAATGTACCAAACCAGTAAGTTTACTTGACCTCAAGCTGGTTAGCGTTTTTTGTCTCTTAAACATGCTCCACAAGTTCAAGTTTTGTGTCATTTGCACCTTCAAGGAACCTTAATTTAGAGTTGCCCGTGTCAAGAAACACCTAAAATTCGCTAGCTAACTTTCTTCCCTGCAGGAATAACAAGTCTGGAGATTAATGTTTTGTTTGTGATTGTCGATTCTAACAATGACTACTTTGACCTTTAATACCTTGAGTCAATGGTTGAATAAGTCAAAATTGATGTACATGAGTTTTACCTCTTTGGAACCATGATCTTCGAACTGCTTGGCGAACCTGCCGTTCGTGTCTTGCTAAAAGTTCATCAATTCGATTTGGTTGAGATAATAAAGGTCCAGAGAACTCAACCTTCTCTTCTTGATCTTGATAATTCTGTGTTGACACAACATTCAAAAGGTTCTAAAAGAAGTTACCAATGAATTCAATAGATTATAACCCGTACAGAGTAATATTTCAATTTTGACCCGGTTACTAATAAAGGGTCAGTCTGTGTTTAGTTATATCTCATAATCAAATCATTAGTTCAAAAGTCTCCAACAGTGCATTGATAATGCATAAAACCCCAACACGCTAACTACTTATAAGATAAAATATAAATGTTTTGAACCAAAACTGTGTCGGATTAATCTGACATAATATGTAACAAAGAAATCACCCAGTTTAGCACGTTACCCAAACCTTCCAAACTGCCCAGTTTGCTACCTGTAGATAAAAGCGAATGGATACAAGCTTGATGGACTTACCATATTTATTCTCTTGACAAATCCATCTGACCCTGCATCAAATGACTCAGGTCGATCTAATTGGTTCCAGTTCTTAATTACCAGTCCACGCGAATTCATCTCATTGGACTCCCGACCTCTTGAATTTGTTCGGTCAAGATTTTCGTTACATTTGGAGTCAACGTTTTTCAAATGAAGAGTACCAGAAGGTTCATAAATCAGGCTTCTTGAACTAGACCGGCTTCGTGATCTTACAGATAAAGAATCATCTAATCGCCTTCTTGCCCATGCGAAACCACTTGAACTCGGAACTTGTAAAGGGCCAGAATATGGAATGTCTTCTTGAGATGCATGCTTTGTGTGTGAGCGGTCGTCCGTTGTGTTTATTGGCGGTTTTCGCAGCTCAAAACCCAAGATTATATCTCCTCCTTTTTTAGTATCTAAACTACTTCCATTGACTTTTTGCCTGGTTTGACTTTGACTTTTTGGCGGTAAAGTCTATAAAAAGGTTTACTTTACTAATAAGAATAGATGCAAAATGAAAAAGAGACCCAGATATTTGCAAATATAGAAACAGACCTCTTCCGGTGCCAATTTAGTCGAGCCATTTTGTTTTCTGGCTAATCTTCTTGATATTTCAGGTCCACGAGTCCTCCCAGCCTGCTTTTTCCTGGTAAGATATCAAATTTTTGTCAGTTGACCTTAATGTTGGATCGAGTTTAAGTTCCCATTTCAGTTTATGTACACGAGAACAAATTGTAATCAAGATTATATTACATCTTGGGCCACTTTCAGCCAATTTGCCCACACACAGCTTTTTTGGTAAGCTTTTAATGTTGGAATATCAACCCAGTATAACCAAACTGACCCAAATACAAATGATACGGGTTGAAACAGAAACCACTAACTACGCCTGACTGGAAATGCAAAAACGGTACCTTCCAGCGTCTTCACGATGTTTTGCATCAATCTCTTTGTTTGGAGGGTATTTTGGTAAACTTAATGGATCACAAGCATACGGCTTCGTCTTGAAATACTATAGTTACATAGGAAATGATGTTACAAAATCATCAAAATAAGTGCTAGCCCATAGGAAATAATTTGTCGAGGTTTTTTTTATGTAAACGGTCATTTGAACTCTCTCTAATGTCAATCATATCAATATAAAAGTTGAAGATAACTCATCTAACTTTTCAGGTCAAAAACTTAACAAAGAGTAGACAATGGTACCTCAGATGCAAGAGCAGAAGAGGCAGTCCCGCGCTTATATGGTTCCACAGACAGCATTGTTTCAATAAGTTCTACAGCACATTTTGGCAAGTCCTTAAAAGTTTCCCATAGACAACTTTCATATGGATGTTGTGGTTTAAACAATGTGGCATGAGGTAGTTTAGACTTTTTCCAATAGTCTTCTGGTGGCGAACCACAAAGCTTAAATATTTTGTGCAATTGTTCGACCTGTACACATATTATATCCATCATCAAATTATAGGGATAAAAATAAAGCAAATGAAAATACAACTCTTAAATGTAACACTCTCAGATGATAAATAATTACATATCAAATATCCTACTCTCAATAGTTTTCTACCGTATATTATAAACTTTTAGTTGTTGTTGCAAACTGATTTCGGCATTTGTTAAATATTAAAGTTAAAATATAAATTGATGGTTTGACTTTAAAAAGTCAAATGAAGTGAGTACCTCAGTTCTTCCTTGAAGAATAGGTATACCAAGAAGAAGTTCTGCAAACACACACCCTATACTCCATAAATCAACAGAAGCTTCATAATCGGTTGAACCCAACAAAAGTTCAGGCGGTCGGTACCATAACGTCACAACTCTACTAGTCAAAGGTTGTTTCTTTTCACTAAAAGAATTACAAAAATTCGCCAACCCAAAATCGCCTATTTTCATAACTCCTTCATTATTAACCAAGAGATTAGCCCCTTTAATATCTCGATGCATTACACCACGCGAATGACAATGCTCAAGCCCTTCCAGCAATTGCTTCATGTAACATTTAATCTGTTCCATAATTTTAGGAAAAGAAAAAGTCAAATTCTTGACTTATTGATCTAATAAGTATTTTATAATAAAAAAAAGAACACATTAGTTCAACTAACCTGAGATTCTGTGAAATTAATGTCGGGACAAGAGAGTAGTCCTGATATATCGTGTTCCATATATTCAAAAACGAGGTATATGCTACATGATAATCTGGATGTTATGATTCCATCTAGTTTCATAACATTTGGATGATCAAGCCTACGGAGAATCACAATTTCACGAGCCATAAACCGTACACTTTCAGGTTCAAAATTATCAAAACGAACCTTCTTTAAGGCAACTATCCTCCCGGTTTCTAGCTCACGAGCCCGAAAGACACTACTATATGTACCTTGTCCAACCTATTAGAACCAAAGTCAACAAAAATATCACCAATTAGCTTCAAACAAGTGGTCACTCCACTCCATATGAATCCTGAGTTGGACCATAAATTAGTAGGTGTTTGGATATGCAATTTAAAAGCGATTTTTTATATAGAATCATAATCAAACTAACCAAACATGTTGTAAAAAAAAAGATTCCTACTTTCCCATGTAGTTAACTCTTTGAAGTTGTACTATGTTTAAACTTTTGATTATTAGATAATATAAAAAGCTACTACTTTTTTATGAAATGTAGAAAGAGTTGTCTCCAATTAGCTCAAAAATTGCAGTTTCATATCATCAATATATTATTTGATTATTTGATTATATATAATCCTCTAATCAAAAAATTAATCTAGTCATCTTCTAGAGTAACCAAATTCCAAAGTCACAGTTGAAAAGTAAATACTAGTACTGTAATAATTTGAATAAAAGCAGACCTTTTCCAGCTTCTCAAAAGACTCGGCTCTTAGTGGGACCCACCCTTGAATAGCTTCACCAGCAACAGCACTAAGCCAAGCTGGCCAACCAGCAGCCACTTGTTCACCTACAACATACTTATGCAAATTCCCTAACCTAAAACTCACTGAGTCACCACCACCACCACCACCATTAGTAGTACAACTCGTTCTCCCTGACTCACCCAACTCACTACTCCCACTCACCCCTGACTCACTCCTCTTATGCTTACTCTTCTTCTTCTTAACCTCCATTTCAACCACCACATCTCCACCATTGTCCTTAAAACCACCAGAATGATCAACTGCAGGTGTAACTGACACTGCTTGTTTTGATGACACACACCCCATTTTTCTATCTTTTCACATGAACAAAATTTTGAAATTTTGAGACTAACCCAGATCAAGATTTTGCTTAATATGGAATGGGTCTTTTTTAGTTTTGTGAATGGGTTGGTATTTGTGAGATCACGGGAGACTACTGTGTTTCCTTTTTATTTATATGTGTTGTGTGTTTGGTTTTTGAGCAGAAGACATTAGTTAAGAAATCAATGCGACAATTGCGGAAGAGAGAGAAAATGGAGGGGTTATAAATGGGTTTGCTACCAATGTCAATCTTACGCTAAATTAGCGGGTGAGGTAAAAGTAGTAGAGATTTTACGAATTGTGTTTTGGCTGGCAGTTTAGTGGGCCAAAAAGTTAGTTTGAATACAACATGTTTATTATTAGAGAAATACTACAACCACTTACGATTTACAAAAAGAAATCCACATAATGATGTGGTAAGTGAATTTGTGGATAAAAATAAGAGAGATAATTTAAATGTTAGAAAGAGAAGGCCATAAATTACATGACACCTCATTGTGTGAGATTCTTTTTATAAATTATATGTGGTTGTAGCATTGCTCTTATTATTATTTCACTAGCTTATTGACATGTGAAATTAGGGGGTTTTTAAAGAAATTTTGCATCAACAAATTAAGTGTTAGAATGGAGTAAGAAAAAACAATGAATGTAAAAAGTTTGAAATGTTTTGTGAATGGAATAATAATTAGTAACTTAATAATCGCATAAATTATAATGGTTGTAAATATCTATGTAACGAATATCCATTGTTGGAACTATATCTCTCAATACTTGTGACTTCAATCTTCGAAGCTATCCAAAAATGAATGTAAACCTGTAGATGTATAAAGAAACACATCACAAGCATTAGGACAGATTATTATGATTGCATGGTATTAACATTTAAATAAATAATATTGTTAGTTACAAAAACATTTACTTGGCACTAATCGTTTATCAGCCAAACTGCGTATTAAGATTTAAATAATTAGAGTTATTTAAAAGTTTTTATCATGAGGCGTTCAAATTTCGTTTTTAAAATAGTTTAAACATTTGCTATAGGGTATAGAAATTGGATAGTGTTTCAAACAAATTGAACAACAAAAACTTTAAAATTTGCTAAATGATTTTTTAATGGATAGTGTCCTTGCCACTAAAACTTTAAAATTTGCTAAAATTTGAACAGCCAAAACTCCTAAATATTGAAATGAATTTGCAGATGAATATTGAACACTACCTCTGCCTAAAATCATCAACGCCATTGAATCCAGATTTGTCGATAGTGTCTTTGCCATTAAAAAGGTATAACTTTGTTCCGTTGTATCCATTCTGCACTCCCATTTTTCCTATACATTGCAAAAATATGATTACGGAAACTAACATATTATGACTTTTTTGTAAACTGAAAGATGAAACTAAATATATATTTGTTAATTATTTAAAATAATTTACCATCCCAAATCTCCATCATGGCGAGCTGAAGAACAACAATAATCGTGCCATGATTATCACATTTACTCAAGAAATCACAAAATTCTTGAGCAAATGATCCCCATAAAGTGCAGTCATTTCAATACCTCTGCAATTATTATGACACAGCTTTAAAACATGCATTTAAATATGAGACACTTTGTATATAAGATCAAACAAAGATGTATATAAAACTTACTCAGCATCTATGAGCACAAGTGGTTTCTTCTTTCCCGCCTTTCCATTTTTTTCAAAATTATCCAGATCACCACATGCGACCACTTGGCCTATCACGTCTGGGTATATGAAACAAAACATTCAGCTTTTTCACATATAACTCATTGTATGATAACTAATTTTGCAAAAGAAAAGGAAAACACATACCAAACTGTCCATCCTCCTCCTATTTTAGGACAACAATTGAGTTAAAAGGTCGAAACTGAAAACCATGGATAGATCCTGTAAAATCAGGACATGGTTCCACTAAAGTGTTGCCTAAAAAACTTAGTCGCGTTCCCTTTTTCACAATCCTGTATTTTGGTTGTATTTCTCCAAGGCTGTACCCTTGAAGTGTTACAGCTTTACCCTCTTCCAGATGGTTTTTGAAGCGATTCACTAAAGCCATCCTCACCTGACCTTGGATTCTAGTATCCTGTTCCAAAACATGTATCCAAATTTTAGTGTTGGAATCAACTTTTTTACATTTAAATTAAACAAACAAAACACATTTACTTGCCTACTCATCCATTAGTATCAGTTCAAGATTGTTTACGTGTTGCTTTCCAAACATAGGTTGCAACCATGTACGAACAAATTCGTACTCGCAGCTTGACATTGTCATTAACTGCAGATAAATCGTTGATGAAACCAGGAACGTAAGTAGACATAGGGTTTTTGATATTTAGAATTGGTTTTAGGAAGAAAGATGTGTGCATTAGACTAACAGTTTTCCTCCATTATATAATACAAAACTTGCTAAAATTAAGGGAAAATATATTAGAAGGTTGTTAATGATGATTGATTTTGTTTCATCTATACAATATGATTGATTCATACTTTTCCCCAAATCAATAAAAGGAATAAAAACTCCTAAATCATCAATACTATTTTTTTTTTAAATTCTAACTATGTTACAAATTCAATTATCATACTGAACATTTTCCCCAAAATATCTTTTAGGTTTTTTGTATCAAGATTCGTACATCAAAAAAATTGTTCATATTAATTCATAATTAATAATCTATAGTATATAAAATTGGTTGTACAATCGAACAAATTGGGCATAATCTATACTATATAAATTGGGCATAATCGAACAAATTGATATAAAATTGGGCATAATCGAAAGTCAAACCTTTTATGATATACACCAACAATATGATTCAAAAGGCGGTATCGAATCATTTCCATATTACAATCTTTGAGAGCATCACACAAATCGTTTGTTCAATCGATGCCATATTTAAAATACCGTAGCACACATGTATGTTTTTGAATTGGAGAAAAAGATTTGAAATATTGGAGAGGAAGATTTGATTATGCCATTGAATGCGTCGGTTACATTCAATAGTGCAATATATTTGATTTAGTTTTGATCATATTTAAGAGTCGGTTAAAAAATGGAGTGTTGCTTGTTTATGCCATTGAATGAGTTAACAAAATTAAGTGTATTGGAGAACGAATTAAACACATAAAATGAGCATAAAGGGAGTGTGCAATGGTGTATTGTACGTATTAAATGACTGGCCAATCACAAGCAAGACACATCAGCGCATTGATTGCATCGGGTGCTTCATCGAGTTGTAACATGTAGTTGTTTATTATATAGTATAGATAGATGGTTAAACACGTTAAATTTAACATGTTTATGTATACTTTTACCCTGAACAATAGACCTCAAAATACAATAGTATTGAAGTAAAAAGTTGTCTTCACTTCAAACAAGCTAAGATCTTTCGTCTGGCCCTTCGGATCTGTGAACAAAAGAAACACGCGTTAGTCTCGTTTTGAGTTTTATCCCAAGACCAAGCTCCGCCGCTCCGACGTGGAAAAAAGAATATGATTTATAAATGTTAGTGTGTGAAAATAAGGTAGAGAGGAGTTAACTTGAATGCAGTAATTTCCCTCTTTTATATAGATGGGATGTCTTGTCCTTACCTGAGGGTCACATGTGATGAAAAGATACCTTTTCGGGCGGAACTTTGACTTTGCTCTGTCTGGACTCTGTTCTGAATCAGGCTAGTGGTTCTGGTCAAGATTCTTTTCCTCTTTTGTGTGATGACCCTATATTACCATTGTGCCGAAGTGCCTACACTTGTCCCTTCGAAACACAATAGTTCACTTCGGCTTATAGCTTGGTCCTGTAACTTGGTTTGGTTGATTTACCTGGGTCGTTCGGATGACCTTCTAGCCATTCGGCTTGGTCACTTCGGACACATACGCCAACAAATAGCTAATTTCCAATTTTCCCTCAAAATACATGACTTTTTTTTTTTTTTTTTTTTATTTAAATCTCAAACTAAGCGACTCTCGGGTGGTTTGGGCGACTCCTTTAAAATATTGACACGTGTCTCTACATTTGTAAGATACAAGTACATGCGTGTAAGGCACTAGTCTATCTAATTTTTTGAGCAACTGGGCCCTAATGTATCTGAGACGATTTATTTTTTGTCTTTTTGCTAAAAAAGTTAAACTTCATAAATACCCTTTACATTTAAAAGTAAGGTCCCCATGGTTTGTAAGATATCACGAATTTAGTCCCTAACTTTTTTCAGCCCTTAATCTTTATACATTTTCGCCCGTAATTTTTATTGTATCATGAATTTAGTCCCTAAAGTTTTTTTATTATTTATTTAACTATAAATACGTTAGTAAGCTCCGTTTTTATACGTTTTCGCTCGTTTTAAAAAATTATCCATTTTTATACGCTTTCATATTTTTAGACGTTTTTTCACCCGTTTTGATACGTTTTTATCCGTTTTCATCTGTATTTATTCGTTTTCGTCCGTTTTTATCTGTTTTCATCCATTTTTATACGTCTTTATCCGCGTTTATACCCTAGCGTCCGTTTTTATATGGTTTCATCCGTTTTTATATGTTTTACGTTTTCGCCCGTTTTTATACATTTTTAACCGTTTTCATATGTTTTTATACGCTTTCATCCGTTTTTCTTATGTTTTCATACGTTTTTCTACGTATTCGTCCGTTTTTATGTGTTTTCATCTGTTTTTATACGCTTTCGTCCGTTTTTATACGTTTACATCCATTTTATACTTTTCGTCCGTTTTTATATGTTTTCATCCGTTTTATACTTTTCGTTCGTTTTTATACGTTTTCGCCTGCTTTATACATTTTTATACGCTTTCGTCTGTTTTTCTTACGTTTTCATCTGTTTTTGCATGTTTTTATACCCTTTCATCTGCTTTTATACATTTTCGCCCATTTTTATACGTTTTCATCCGTTTGTATACGCTTTCCTCCATTTTTCTTACGTTTTTATACTTTTTCCTCCGTTTTTATACGTTTTTTCCATTTTCATCTATTTTTATACGCTTCGTCTATTTTGTTACGTTTTTATACGTTTTCTTCCATTTTATACATTTTTATCCGTTTTTATACGCTTCTGTCCGTTTTTATCCGGTTTACTTATGTTTTCTTATGTTTATCATTTTTTATACGTTTTCGTTTGTTTATAAGTTTTTGTCCGTTTTTTACATTTTTATACGCTTTTTTCTGTTTTTGTACGGACGAAAAAGGATAAAATGTATAAAAACAGACGAAAACAAGTAAAAACGGTTGAAAGTGAATAACATGGATGAAAAGCTGATAAAAACGGACGAAAACTTATATGAGCGGACAAAAACGGATAAAAACATAATAAAAACAGTCGAAAGCGAATAAAAAACAGATAAAAACATATAAATATGGGCGAAAACGTATAAAACCGGACGAAAACGTATAAAATGGATAAAAACGAACGAAAACGTATAAAAATGGATAAAACGTATGAAAACGTAATAAAACGGATGAAAAAAGGATGAAAACGGATAAAAACGTAAGAAAAATGGGTGAAGGTGTATAAAAACGGATGAAAATGGATAAAAACATATAAAGCTGATCGAAAACGTATAAAAATGGATGAAAACATATGAAAATGGATGAAAGGATATAAAAATGGATGAAAACGTAAAACGGGCAAACGTATAAAAACGGACGAAAGCGTATAAAAATGGATAAAAATGCATAAATACTAACGATAACAGATAAAAACGGATGGAAACGTATGAAAACAGACGAAAGCGGATGAAAACAAATAAAAACGTTTAGAAACGGGCAAAAACGGATAAAAACAAATGAAACCGTAAGAAAAACGGATCAAAACGGGCGAAAACGTTATACCTAACATGGGGTATTTATACCTAACGTTTTCGGTATAAACCGAGAACCCTTATTGGGCCAAAGTTCAAACCGACATATATTTCACTATTACATATAAAACACAAGTCCAAACCGAAAACATATTTATACCTAGCTTGATTCTTGGTTTTTGATCCAACTCATGGCCCATGACCTCATTTCTAGGTATAAATACCCCTCCTAGCATGTTAGGTGGGGATGAAAGTTATTCATGAGTGTGTGTTTTTGCTTCTCATCATTACGTTCTCTAAACTTGTTTTCTCTCAATATCTTACGTCTCTCTCTCTAGTATTAGTAGTAGTGTGTGAATCTTGATACCAATAGGATCCTACAATTGGTATCATGAGCTTGTTTGAGATTGTGTTGTGTTAGTTTGTTAAAAAATCAAGATCAAAGGTTGTTTTAAAATTTTCGTGGTATTATGTTACAAAACCAAAAACAATTTACGCTTTTAAAAGTAAAGGTTGAAACTTTATGGTGTTAAATCGACTATTATGATATCTTGTATGTTATTCAAGGTTTTGATATAGAGTTTCAAGCTAAAAATGGGTTATTTGATCTTGTTTTTATGAAACAAGTGTTTGTAGGAAAGTATTCGGTTCATATTACTTTTCAAGGGGTTAATACGTTTTTGTAATGGTTTGGTGAATGATAAGGGTTTAGAAATGATAAAGGTGAATGATTTGAAAGTATGGTGGGTTGATTCGCGCTACAAATGGGTTTGTCTCGAAAATGGTTAGAAACACAAGTTTTGGTTTGAAAAATAAGAAATATTTCAGTATTGTTCTTTAATGTTTTCGGTTCAAATGAAATGTCTAGGTTCATTCCTAACTTATAGGAACACCCCACCTTCCCATGTGGTCCCAACCGAACACATATCCCCACCTCAAACCGAAAGCTTGTGGTACCGAGAAATAAAATTCAAACCGAAAACAATTAAGGTTTTGACTTTACCGAGAAAAATTAGGGTTTCACACTGAAAACTTTCTTAAGACGCAACTGAGAACTTTTAGGTTACCGATTTTTTTTGGTGCCGATAACTTTTACTAAAATAAAATTTTGGTACCGAGAATTTTTTGGTACCGAAAACATGTATGCTTCCCAAGATTCTTTTGGTATCGAGAACTTTTATGCTTACCAAGAACTTTTATGGTATCGAGAAATATATCAAAGAAGGTCTCAAATTTTTTTATGGTCCCATGAACATCAAATTCGATGAGATCTCGGCAACGGTCTATGAACAATTCAGTTTAAAACGGCACTAAAACAACATAATTTTGGACACATTAGTTTAGGACTCGTACCTAACAAGGCTCAATCAACATTAATAAACAAACCATCTGAAAGTGATTTGGACAATCTGTTCGAGATGATGTATGATGAGTACATGGGTGGACAAGAACAAGATGCACTAATAATTGCTCCCGCTGCACCTAATACACAATCGACACAAGATGCATCAACTATTATTGAAACCGATGCATCTCCATCACTTCATCTACATAAACTCCAGATATTCCAACCACTTCACAGTTTGTTGAAGAGCAACCACAAGAACAATAAGAAGATGTGGCTAATAACCCAAATGATGTAGAGTTGGAAGAAACTGTTTTTGTTAAAACTTTTGGCACACCGTCAGAGGAATCAAATGAATCTTCGTCAAGATATCATGATCCTTCCAACATGCACATATTTTATCAACCACACTCATACAAGTACAAATGGACCAAAGAACATCCCATGGAACAAATAGTGGGAGATTTCGTCGGATCGAGTATGACAAGAGGTAAATTAGCAACTGATCATGAAATGTGCTCCTATGAAGCCTTCATGAGTGAGAGCAAGCAATGTCTGATTTTGACTAGATAGAGGCAATGCAGGAGGAAAACCACCAATTCGATCATTTGGATGTTTGGGAACTAGTTGAAAAGCCTCCAAACAAGATGATCATTGGACTTAAATAGATCCTCAAGAACAAAACTGATGAAGATGAAGAAGTCATTCGCAATAAAGCACGTCTCGTTGCTAAAGGTTATCGACAGGAGGAGGGCATTGATTTTGAAGAGTCATTTGCACTAGTTGCGAGAATTGAAGCAGTCCGAATGTTTTTGGCATACGCTGCACACAAGAACTTTACGATATACTAAATGGATGTCAAGAAAGCATTCCTGAATGGTGTTCTCAAAGAAAAAGTGTACGTCAGCCAACCAGAAGTTTGTCAATATAGAGTATCCTAATCACGTCTACAAGTTGAAGAAGGCTCTTTATGTACTCAAACAAGCACCTCGGGCTTGGTATGATCAATTTTCCAACTTTCTGAAGTCCACAAAAGGAGCGATCGACCTAAACTTGTTCACTTGAAATATAGAGAAGACATCATCGTGGTATATATTTACGTAGTTGATACTATATTTGGTTCTACAAATCCAAAACGTTCTTGTCATTTGCAAACCTCATGGAAAAACGTTGTGAAATGTCCATGGTGGGGGAAATATCACATTTCTTTTGTTTACAAGTACACCAATCCTCGCGTGGCATTTTCATAAAACAGTCTAAATATGCTTTTAAAACTCTTAAGAAACATGGAAATTGTGACCCTAGTGGTAATCCAATGGAACGAAACAAATTGGATGCAAATATATTGGGGAAGCCAGTCGATAAGACTAATTACCTAAGTATGATTAGTTCCCTAATATTGTATTTGACATCTAATCGACCCAATATTATTGCTGTATTCTTTTGTGCTAGATATCAGGCTTATCCTATTAAAGCACACCTCAAGGAGATTAAACGAATCTTTCAATACATTAAAGGCACCCTTAACATGGGACTTTAGTATCCGAAGGATTCCAGTATTGAACTAATCGCCTATTCAGATGCAGATCGTGTAGGATGCCAAGATAACTTTAAGAGCATATATGAAGGAGTCCAATTTTTGGGCGAAAAGCTTGTCAGATGGTCTTCAAAGAAGCAGAATTGCACATCAATGTCTACTGCAAAAGCAGAGTATGTATCGTTTTTTGCGTGTTGCTCGTAGGTCCTGTGAATGTGCACACAACTAACAGACTATGGCTTCTTTTTCGAGAAAATTCCAATTTATTGTGACTCAGAAAGTTCCATAGCCATCTCTTGCAACCCAATGCAACATTCAAGGACAAAACATATCGCAATCAAGTACCATTTCATAGAGGAACATGTTGAGAAAGGTACTTTTGAGTTGTACTTTGTCAAGATGGATTACCAACTCGGTGATTTGTTCACCAAACCTCTTGGACATGATAGGTTTAATATGTTGGTGAAACGCCTTGGTATGCGAAGATTAACTCCACAAGAGTTAGATCGTCTTACAAAACAATCTTCTTGGTTTATCTAAATCTTCGCTGTAAATATTTTGAAAAAGAAAAATACAAAATTAGAAAACCAACAAAAGAAAAGTACAAAATTATAAAATCTTCAAAAATACAAAAACATTATAAAATGAAAAACACAAAAATATTCTTCTACGACATGTCTCTTGTTAAAATTCAATACTATTTACGTTTCTAGAAATGTCATTCAACAATGATATATAAATGTAAATACGTTTGAGCGAGAGTTTATTTATCCAAATAATTTTTTATAAAGCATGTCGTCTCTAAATTTCTTAAAGACTTGTGTACACATAACAATGCACAACTCGGATCTCAAATAAAGGAAAGTGTTAAAAAACGAACATTTCATGTTTAGTACACTTATCCTAACACCGAGAAAATATTTTTTCTCGGGTCTTGAGCATCTCAATCAAAACATTCAAAGTTTTGAGCTCTCGAAAATGGTTGTTGATTAATTTCATATCAACACCCGTGCTTTTCTAAAGAAAGAACCCTAGTGTAAATTTCAGTGAGCTAATCCTATAAAAAGAGAGATATCTTCTTAATCTTGGGCATCATTTATTCAACATTTTTCAAAAAGATCTTTCAAAAGCTTTCAAAATAAGTGCTCAAGATCATTACTCCCTTAATCAATCAAATTTGAAATTACTCGATTTTTTAGGGGGGGGGGTAATAAAAACTGTTCCAAAATAAATCATGTGATCCGTTTCTCCCCATTTGCTTTCCGAAACAACATATCTTTTAATCAATTGATAACAAAAGTATCAAGGATATGCTATTTTTTAGGGTGAGGAAATGTGATGAAGCTCTTTTTGATCTTCAATTGTCGTGGACTCAAGTGCATAAACCTTCAAAGTGTTGAAACTAACTTGTTTTTCTTATAAATACTTTGATTGTATTTCAAATGGTTTTACGGCTACGATCTTTATACCAAACCAACCAAACTCACTATGATGATCTAGGAGATATAAGGTGTGAAGGTTAGGTACTATCCCATGGTCCAGCAGGAGCCGGAGGGACCTACACAGGGACATTCTATAGATAGAATAAACAGTCTGTATATCATGGAGATGAATGAAAGAGAAAAATATTGTCATTGTCAAGAGCTGTCATCGGAACAATCACAACATGATGATAGTAAGGACGACGTTGTAGGATCGTAGTATAGGTTGATAAGGTGATTCGGGAGGTCGGGGAAGATGGAAGAACACCATCTTCATGTTAGAGAGAGAAAGTAGAGAGAGAAGGGAAAATACTATGTGTTTTATTATAATGAAAGGTGAAAGTTACACAAAGAGTCTCACCCTCCTAGTGAAGTCTAGGAGGGTATTTATAGCCTAACACAACTTAACTATTACAATATGACATATCTAGTCCATGTGTTTTGGCTAACTAAGATAGATAATGTAATCCCGTAAATGTCGTTCCATTTGAATAATGAAAAAGAAATGTTATGAAAAGGTTAAAAGAAATGAAAACCCTCCATACACTTAGGACAGAAACCAGGTCAATACATATGCTATCGGTTATCACAAAGATGATTCTGATATACGGCCTATGATTGGTTATAATTTGTAACTACGCTTATGCTTTCTAAATTTCCTTTTTGTTCGAGATGTAGCTAATAAATCTCTTCGATGTAACTATTCAACTGTCTATAAAGGTTTTGAAGCTACGGTCTATTGCTACTATAGTTTGTGTTTATATTCTTCGAATTGTTCAAGATGTAGCAAATATTATTCAAACTGGTCAATTTAGCGTCCCTGCTCCTTAACCGGCTAAAATAAGTTGGCTTTTTGATGAGAGGATTATAAGAAAACCGAAACAGTGACGAGATGTGGCTCGACCCACAACAAAGCTACTCTTAATTTAGAAAAAAAAATCTTCCAGTTAATGCAATACTATTATGTACAAATATTTCACTGCAACGCGTGAGTTAAAATCCTCGTTTCGTAATGGCTAACAAATATTGTGATTATGTTATATAGTTAATACTATAAAAAATTTCTTAAAAAAAAATAATATAACAAATAACGGAGAATATTTTTCACTAAAAAAAGTAAAGATTAAGTTTCATGTTGTAATCTTTAGTGTAGACTAGCCGGATATCCGCGCGTTGCGGCGGCGGGTACCCGTATGATTATATTTTTTGGCGATAGCAAGGCTTTTTCAATGCATTACTTTTAAAGAAGGAAAAAAAATAACAGAGGTTATTAATTGGAAATTAGTTTGTTTTCTTACTTACGCATTTAGTAATATAATAAAAAACTTTTATAGTTGGGTGCCTACGCGATTATATGTTTTACATGATGCTAACTTAACACATGGCAATAACTTAATGGAACAACTTTACCGCATAGTGTTGCTTTAAGAAATGGCAGACTTGCATCACGATGCAACAACGATACAAAAACGATGGTCAATGATATAGCTATTCGTTTAGGACGTGTAATATTATATATCTTTTAAACACACAAGGTGTTTTAAAATTGCGGTTTTTATCACTATCTAGTGGTGTCTATATTGCTAAGTTGTGGTGGTAAATGGTGGTCAGTTGCGTGGTCGAAAAAGGTGGTATCAGAAATTCTGACTAAATAAAAGATTGGTTTCTATGATCCGCTTAATGATTTGTAAATTTTATTTAGTGGGTGTTTTAAAAAAGAAATATAAGATAAGATTATTTATGCGTTATTGCATTATACCATATAATATATTAAGTGTACTTTTGAGTAAAGAGTATTTTAATAGTATCATTATTTAGTGGGTGTTTGAAATATATAAATGATAAAATTATTTATGCATTATTATTTTGTACCATTTGATATGTTAATTGTACTTTTGAGTGATAGGGTATTTTAATTATATTAATGATTTGTAAACTTCATTAGTGAGTATTAAAATGAAAAAGAAAAATTAGATGATTTATGTATTATTGTTTTGTACAAAGTGCTATATTAATTGTATTTTTGAGTGAGAGTATTTTAATGATTTCATTAATTATGACATTAATATACACGAATGTTACAAGTTAGATGATTTATGCACTATTGTTTTGTACCACGTGGTATATTAATTGTATTTTTGGTTACAAGTTTAGTGAGTTACTTTTATTAGAAATGTTTTTAGTTTTAAAAATTTTAAGACTTCTATATTTAGTCATTGTTATGTTCTTAAATTATGACTATGCTTGACAATTATGTTTGTAGAATACAACTTTTATTGATTTCATCGTAACTTTGTGTGAAGAGTTTGATAATTATATATGACAATTTATTACATTAAATTTTGAGGCTTTTGCATATATATCCTCTCGAAAATGCAAAATTGCATATATATCCAAAGCATGCATAAAAACCATTGTAATATGTGCATAAAAAACTTATACAAATGATATATATGCAATTATTCACTTTGAGAAGGATATATATATGCATTTTTGCCTTAAATTTAATCGCAAACATTTATTCTAATAACTTTTATGTCTATAGTTTGTAAAAAGATTGTTTTTTGCAACTTTTGTAACATTTTTTTTTAAAGGTGAAAGTATATGTACTCTGTTTCCATGAGGCAAGAAGAAAATACTTCTTGGGCTGAAATTCGTTTAAAAAAAACCAAATATGTCTTATGATTATATATGACAATTTATTACATTAAATTTATTCGCAAACATTTATTCTAATAAATTTTATGTCTATCTAACTATCTTATAATGAGGGGAGATATTTTCTTTCATTAAATGTCTTAATTTTAAGCAATACAACTTAATATGCAACATGTACAAATGATTAATGTTATAGTACATTAAAAATTATTTTTTTACACATAATTATTTAGAGCATTTATTAATGTAAGTTTAATGCCAAATTTTTGTTTTGTTATGTTATTTAATATTTACAAAATTTGCATATTTAAAAGGAAATTGATATTTACACGGGTGTTTTTTATTAGTACACGAATCCTCTAAATGAATTGAAACATGCCCTTAAAACAGTTTACCAAATATTCGCCATTGATCTCGAAAGTCAAAACTGAATATTTCCAATATAAATATTAACCCAGCTTATTTGTTTCCACTTCCACCGGTGTCTTTCACTTCCTGGATTCCGGTCACGTCACTTCCACCGAACTTATACTAACTACGAGTGACATAATTTTACCGTTCCTTGACCACCATCATCATGAGTCGCCGGCAATTTCGTTGATATAACAGCATATTCGGATATATAACTTGTAATTCGTTGCTTACCGGCCCCAGTTTTTTTTGTTTAGTTACTAAGAGAAAAAATAGCATAGAGGTAAAGAGCGAGGTTTGCTTTTGACCGGTGTGTTGTGCCGGTGCTTTGTTTCAGAGTGCCATTGTTTTTCAGACTGCCATTGTTAGTGGTGGTATAAACCAGCTACGATTTCCACGTCGATGACAACTTGTTCGTTGTTTCGAGCCTAAAGTATTTATATGATGTATTTTTATAACATATGAACGTATTGACCATTATGTATCAGATTTTTATACTAAAGTTAATTTGTTTATTTCATCGACTATTATAATGAGCCCAGCCACTATGGTTTTCAATCACGATTGTCTATTTTTCAGAATGGATCATGGATGATTTTTAATCAGCTTAATTAAATCCTAAATCCCTTCTTTTTCTTATGCAATAAATTAATGTTTCATACAACATGAACATAAATTAACAAGAGTAATATGGTAATGTGAATACTCGTCGGAGCCAACACACCTCGCCAATATAAGGGAAAAAGAGTTTTTCGGGTGACGGACATAATGATGAGCGGCTGGTCCGATGAGGGTTAATTTCAACACAGACCGCGGAAATGGAGTCGCCTTATGAAAAAGAAGAGGATGGAACGATTTTGAATGTTCAGGTCAGGGTATATATGGGTAATAGTTAAGTAGTTAAATAGCACAAACGGTATTATAGGCATATCATATAAAATTTCCGTGTGAGAATAAAATCTTACCGTGTACATATCATTAGCCTATTTAAAAAACATTTATCATCTATGTATTCAGTACAAGTTTTGTGAAATCCTAATCATTTTGCAATAATTTCGATTGATAGAAATTGTACACGTCAAAATACGTAGATTTTTAAATGATCTGTAAAGTATGAAAACGTTTAAACATATAAAGTACGAATATTCTCTATGTTTACATGTTATATAATATTGTACATATAATACATAACATCTATTTATTAGCAAGTACCTTTCACTTTGAGTTATTGCAACCTCATAATACTACTGACTAACATTTTGGTATCACCATTGCATCGCGATGCACGTTTGCGTGACATTTTAATATGAAATAGTGTGTGATAAAGTTATTCCTCAAAATTCTCATCATGATAAAAACCATTATCACGAAAAACATGTGATTGCTCGCCAAAAATTTTAGTTACAAGATACCCGTCGCCGCAACGTGCGGGGTACTCTGCTAGTAGTTTGTAAAGAAGATTAATTTTTGCAACTTTTATAATCACACTGGAGTCTTTAAAGCAATTCATAGATTAAAAACAGAGCAAATGTTTTTTAAAAGGTAGTATACTTGACATCGTTTGTTTTTTTTAATAACGAACAAACTTTTTTAATGTGGAGGGGTTTTTTTTTTTTTTTTTTTTTTTTTTTTTTGGGTAGTGAAATTTTTTGATGACCATTTTACCTTGTGAATTTGCAAAAATTGCATCCACCGTCCTTAGGGTAAATTACATAAATGGTACCTGTGGTTTATGAAAATTGCAACCAACGTCCCTAAACATTTTTTCCGTATTTTTTTACGTTTTCGCTATTTTTCTTACGTTTTCGTCTGTTTCACTACGTTTTTGTCTATTTTTATACGTTTTTCGTCCGTTTTTCTTACGTTTTCGTTGTAACACCCCCAATTTCGTGATACGCAGCGGAATTCAAACTGGGTGTTACTTCATGGCAAAACAGTCATAACAATATAAAACGAACTCTAATGGAGTCGTTTTGAAAGATTTATCATTCGATTTATATAAATATCAGAGTTTACAAAAATGAGGTCCCAGTAGTTTCACGGTTTACAAATTACATTAAATGGGTTTTCGAATGATAATAAAATTTATAGCCTTCTTGAGTATCCGTGCTCCTCCGTGCCAGCCTCGTACAATATGGACCTGAAATACATGATTAAAACTGTCAACACAAAGGTTGAGTGAAATTCATAGAGTTTTGGAAATCAGTTGAACACATAATGTTTGTGTGGGTTACGTTGTTATACACCCATAATGTTGAAAACAAAACAGATATTATTGCACTAAGCTCATGATACCGAAACGTTAACAGCTGTCATATATTAGTAACCGATGCCCTAATAGGTAATTTACCATTAAACCTATGGATCTTCAAATAGAGTGCGTTTGTTTGCCTACCCGGTCAACACAAACGGGATTTGTCATTCCCGATAGATCTATCCACATTATTCGCGTTCACTCGCAAGTGATTAATGGTACATGATAATAGGGACTTAAGATTGGCAATAGTGGTACTTAGTGCAACTAATATATTCAAGTATAATTTCAAAGCAATGTGTTCGATTTAAAATAAAGAATGTATTTCCCCCAAGGGTTTGTAAAACAATTAAGCAGTAAAAAGTGGGGCTATGAACTCACCTTAGAGTGAATGATATCAAATGTATAATGAGAATGATGGATATGCCGTGAGAACTTCTATGAGCAACTTGGAATAGGATGTTGCGACTTAGGTTTAAAATAATGATGCGAAAGAAATAACAAAACTATATACGTCTCTATATTGATCGTGATGTAGTATTTGTATGTTTGTTTATAGAAATGGTGTTAGTTTGTATAACTCGTACTACCGTTCGGGGCAACACAATTCAGAGGTCATGCAGTAAACGTTCGAGAAGCTAGGACACTTTAAGTCGTAAATCCAGCAACTCGTCGATACATTTTACTCAAATGAAACCCCTCACATGAAGCTCCCTACTATTGTAGCACTTAATACGTAAAACATGTATTTTAATTACTTGATTATATGATATATTAAGAGTTTATAAATAAAATAAATAAACTAACAAAGTTTATAAGTATTTAAATAAGTTTGAGTTATATATACTTACCTTAAAATAGAATGCTTGAGTATTATGGAAAAATAAAATATTAACGGAGCTTCGACGTAGACTTTGCAATTTTCGAAAACCCGAGGCTATTAGAAGATTATAACAACGCCTTCTTGAGAACCCGAAGAAGAAATGAAGATTATAACAACGTCTTTTTGGAGACTTGAAGATATTTGAAGATTATAACGTCTTTTTCTTGAAAACTTCCAAGAACGAAGATCAAACGCTAGTTTTCTTCAAGAACACATGAATGTTCTTACAAGATCTATAAGAAATGCCTTAGGTTTAGGACTTTAGATGTTAAGAAGAGGTGGTGCAAGAATAAATGAAGTGATTTCTTGGTATTTATAAGCTAGAGATTTTGGTTAACTATATATTGGGTTAAAAACTAACCATGGTTAGATTTACACATGTAATGATCTAAAGGTAGCAGGCTTAGGATTTTGACACCAAGGTGATGACTCCCCTCCCTAATTTCGTTCATATAGAGATAAGATGACTTAGGTGGATAGTTTTGGTATTATCTTGATTACGGAGTGAGTTTTGGTTCCGTTAAATGCTAACCGAAGCCATAAAACGTAAAACCGGGTATCATAAAAATATGAAACTTGCAGGAATGATGAAACTCATCATTATAATCCATCTAAAAATATAAAATGGGTGATAAGTCTTATTGGGTGCAAAAACGCTGCTTAAAGCTAGAAATACGGGTCAAAAACGCGTAATTCGCAGTTTATCGGAAAAGAACGAAATTTCAGGGAAACGACCGTGAATTTATTTAGAGTAGACTAAAATTAGTCTAAAAGTGATATGAGATGTCAAACTTTGGTTTTCGTCATACGCGGGATAACTTAACAGTTATACGTGAAGTTTAAAAGTTACGCGATTTAAGCAAAAACGTAGAACGTACAAGCTTAATTTCTTTTATGGTCAAAGGAGGAGGGAAATATGTTTGACTTTTCCAAAAAATGTAAAAGTGTCAAAAACATATTAGAAACACGGTGCAGGAATCGTTAAGTCTGGATGTAAGTAGAATTGTTTAAAACGTAAGTTTAGTTTTGCTGCGCTGGGCTTATTTGGTAACATAAAATAAATCTTAAAAATTCTCAAATTAATTGTGAGTGATCTAAAAATTTATCTGATGCGAGGAAAATTGTCAGTGACGGTTTTCGATATGTGCGGGATGTTGAAATGGTGTTCCGACCAAAATGAAACTTTAAGACGGTGTTTTCTTAATAACTTTTGCGAAAATGATCTAACGATTGTCAAACTCTCAGGTCATTACTAAAATAATTTATCTTACGAGAATGTGAAATAAAAATTTTACGGGATGAATAGTGAAAGTGAATAGTAATTTCTCGAGATGAATAGTAAAAATTTGAGAATGGATAGAAATCCTGAAAATGCGAATTGTTGCATTCGTCTTTTTTTATACGTTTTCATCCGTTTTCTTAGGATTTCATACATTTTTATCCGTTATCATCCATATTTTATACGTTTTTGTCTGTTTTTATATGTTTTCATCCATTTTTATCATTTGTTGTCCGTTTTTATCTGTTTTCGTCCGTTTTTCTGTTTTTGTCCGTTTTTCTTTCATTTTCATATGCTTTTTATAAGTTTGTATCCGTTTTTATACGTTTTCTTCCATTTTTATCCATTTTCATATGTTTTTTACGCTTTCATCCGTTTTTATCAGTTTTCATTTGTTGTATACGTTTTCATTTGTTGTATACGTTTTCATTTGTTTTTATATGTTTTCTTTTGTTTTTATACGTTTTCGTCCGTATAAAAATGGACGAAATCGTATAAAACGGACCAAAACTGATAAAAGCGGACGAAAACGTATAAAACGTATAAAAACGCATAAATATGTACAAAAACGTATGAAAATATATAAAAAAGGGAAGAAAATGTATAAGAGCGAATAAAAACGAACGAAAACATATAAAAGCCTGTAAAAGCGGATGAAAACGTAAGAAAATCGGACGAAAACAGATAAAAATGAACGGAAATGTATAAACCCCGACGAAAACTGATACAAACGGATAAAAACGTATAAAAACGAACGAAAACTGATAAAAACGGATGAAAAAGTTTAAAAACAGATGAAAACGTATATAAACGAATAAAAACGGACTAAACATATAAAAACAGATAAAAGCGGATAAAACGTATAAAACGGACAAAAACGTATAAGGAATGGACAAAAAAAAAGTCTAGGGATAGTGGATGCAAATATCTCCAAACGACGAGGACCATTTATGTAATTTATCATAGGGACGGTGGATGCAAATTTCACTAACCCACAGAGACCATTTATATAATTTGAAAGGGTAAAATGGTTATTGTTGTTCCCGTATCACAATTATCAAAAACAGTAATAAATACTAAGTGTGATCCATGACTGAAGTAAAGCCATTTAAAATTTAGTGTTAACAAGATAAAACACAAAGAATTTTTCCAACGTTTATATTCTTTATTAAAACGAGTCAAAAAGAATATATTACCCATGTGCTTGCGGAACAGCACTTGGGATTGAATGACAAGTATGGGTGTGACTCCTCACTAAGCTTAGGCTAAGTCTAAGCACAACTATTCAGGTACCACTGAGCTATCTCAGGGACATAGTCGTATTTGGAGGAATGAAAGATGTTTGTGTGTGTTTTTCACAATTAATGCACAAGCTTGATCTTTCACTCCTACCTTATGGCTATTTATAAAAGTATGATTTTTGACTCTATCCTAGAGGACAAACTGACATGGTTACAAAAGACAAAATACTGATGTATTTTGTCTTTTTTTACAAAGGTTATATTGGGTAAGATACAAGGATGCTTTCTTCTTGTCAGTGATGACACTGATCCTGGTTGTTAGCGTTTCAGGGAAAGTTTGACTTTGAGTTAATAAGGACTTCGTCTTATCTGTTCAAACTTATCCCGCCTTATCACGCCCATTCTTCAGTCTTGATCTTCAGTCTTGTCTTCAGTAGTAATAGTTGGTGAGGAGTTTTGGGATTCAGTGAGTTATTGTTATCACTCACTGAATCCACCATCTTCTTCTTAACTCAGTCTTCACCCCTTGAGTTCCGCCTCACTGAGTAGAGAGACTTTTCTTCTTCGTCTCGCACTGAGTATCCTAAAGATGACTCACTGAGTGGCTATGCGCTCAGTGACATGTTAGTGTTTAATGTTATAAACACTTAGGGTATTTTCTATTCAAATCCTAGAATTAAGGGGTTTGGGTATTCACTGAACCCAACAGTCTCCCCCTATTTGGATATACAAATAGCCTAAGTGTGTTGATCAGTGTAAGTGAGCAAGAGGCTGCTTCTTGTACTGAATGTACTAGTAAGCATAATAAGGAACACTGATCTTAACAAAACATACATCGATTATTAATAGACATTACAAATTCCTAACAACTAGTACAAAAGATAAACTGATAGATGTTGCAGTGATGTCATACAATATGGATACCCAGTGCTTCAAGCTTTGGCTTCTTTGTAAGGAGAGTTACTTTGTCAGGATGGTCTCTTATTTTTGCATTCAGGTCAATGCAGAACCTGATGCTCTTATGGAACTGGATTTGAGAAGCCATTGTCAAGTAACTTACCATTATAGCCACGCCAGCCTGATCAATATCGCTCCATCTTTGGAATGCATGGTTTCCATAGACATCAATGAAGAAGATTCCTCTTTCAGGCTATTCTATAACCATGTTGTTTACAAACCTTACTCCTTCATGCAGCTCTCTGTTGCAATCGAATCCAGGGACCTTGGCTTCAGGCTCAGATTCAACTCTTTTCCTTTTTCCTTGGGATGATTGGGGTTGAGTTCCTTGAGCTTCAGGGAGATCAGATTGAATTCCAAGCTCAGTGGGCGCATTCCTCAGTCTTTCATATATTCTCAGAGCTTTCATCAAGTCTTTGACAACCGGATTTTTCTTCTTCTCAAGGATAGGACCAAGTTCATCAAATTCAGTGATCCCAAAGTCAGTGAACTTTATAGGATCATGAACCTCAAAGTCCCTCTTGTCCACTCCCCTGTAGACATTTAATGCAACTGACTTAGATTTGGGGATGACGTAAACATTAGTGATAGGATCAGGGGCTCTCCTGCTAGACATAGTCTGTTAATACAAATATCGTCATTAAACGTTATTTATATTTTATGATCTTTACCTAAGTTTTGTTAACGACAAAAGTAAATTTCATTTTTGTAAAGTATAAAGCTTATCAAGATTAATAGATATTAAAACAAGCTTTCCTTAAATAAAGTCTTCATCACTCAAACATTTACATTTTGATTAGTCATGTATCAATTAACTTTGATACCCTTTTAAACCATAATGTATGTCAACATTTTTAGATCAAGTATGTTTTAGTTTCTTAAACAAAACATTACATATGTATTTACATCTAACATATTATTTCTAAAAATAGAAAACAACATATGACATCATGGGTTTCATCATTGAAATCTCTAGAGGATTTCATAAGATATTTTATGTAGATTTGGACTCTACATATCTTACATGATCTTGGTTTGATTTGGTTGACTTTGGTAAGATTTTTGTAATCTTGTTGTCAGACCGGCGACACCAAAATATTATAAGGGGGAGGAACCCTTATTTTAGTTCCGTGGTCCTTGGTGACAGCAGAACTTTTTGGCTATAAATAGCAAGCCAACCCAATTTGTTTTCTCATCCCATTCTAGCATAATCACATACATTCCTTCTCTCAACTATTTCTAACTCAGTTTCATATCATTACAGTGATCCTCTTTTGTAGCAAAGAAGATCAAGGCATAATCAAGCTTCAACAAATAGTTGGAAGTCTTGTTTATTTTGTTGTTGTATGATCTTGTCTTGTTCATACGTCATTGTTGTACCAAACCATCTTAAACTTCTGAGTGTGAGTGGTTAGTATTTTAGTCCTTAAAATACATAGTGTGTGGGAGTGCTTGTACCCTTGTAAAAGAACTCGACATCTAGCTTTGTGTCGGAAATAGTGTGTAAGCGAAGTGTAAAGGTTTCTCCGCCGGTTAAAGGAGCTTGTTGACTAGTGAAGATAAACTCTCGAGTTGGAGACTCGGGGAGTGGAGTAGGGCAAGAAAAAATAGTCCGTGTAGACCGAACCACTATAAACAACTTGTCGTGGTTTGATTGTTTCTTTCCTTATTTACTCTTTATATATTGCTTGCATATTGTTTATTATTCACTAACATATCTTTGATCAATATCAATTGATCTTACAATAAGTTTCAAAACAAAGATTTTAATCGGTAAACTATTCAACCCCCATTCTAGTTTTCCACATAGTCCAATTGTAGCGATGAATCATTTCTTTTCTTAGCTCAGCAGCCTTCCTGTTCTTTTCATCCATTCTCTTTCTTAGGGCTGCCATCTCAGCATCCTGAGGTGCTTTGAACTTCAGGCCAGCTTGTCCTTTTTCCAGCTTCTTAGGATCGATCCCTAACTTCTCAGCCTCTTCATGAACCACCTTGACCAAGACAGCTTTTCTTTTATGTTCTTCCTCAGCCTATTTCTTGAGTCTGTCTTCCTTCTCAAGATAGACGCTCAACTGTTCTGGACTAAGCATGTACTTTTTGTCATGTATCTCAAAGGGGATCTTGACAGGATCAGGTGTTATCATGATGCTTTTGCCCTTGTCTTGAGGAGGGACTGATGAAGATGTTGATGTTGTTGTTATCACTGGTGTTGTTGTTGTTGTTATTACCACTGGTGTTGTTATTGTTGTTACTGATGTTGTTGTTGGTGGGATTTGGGAGATAGGCACTGCAGACACTGCTTGAGTTGGCTCCCCCTTAGTGTGAGAAGGAATTTCTTCAGTTCATCTCTCCCCCTCAACTTTTGTTGGAGCGTCAGTGATAGCAAGAGTTGATGAAGTCACTGAGGGTATGGGAGCTGCTTGACCCTTAAAAGCCTGATAAATCTCAGAAACCATGGACTTGATCTCTGATGTATCTTGTTAAAGGCCAGTGACTTTGTCCCCAAGAGTAGCCTGAGATGATTCGAGTTCAGTCATTTTAGGCCTGAGATTCCAGGCCATAGAAGATGATGATTTAGCCAGATCAGTAACTTGTGCATCCAAAGAGCCCAGAGAGGACTAAATAGCCTGTACTAAAGAGGTAAGACCCTGAATATTGAAATTGTTGAGCATAGTGATCAGCTCAGTGAGGCTGGAAGAGTTCTTCATATAAGTTTTCGTAGCCTCAAGCACTTTAGTGTTTAGTGCAGGTTCTTCCTTGACTGATTCTTTGATTTCATCAAGCTTGGTGTGAGCATCCTGAAAGGTTTTGAGGAATTTCTTTAGATGCTCATCCAGCTTGTCAAGATGTTGATAAATGAGTTCCCTGTGTTCATCATTATCTTCAAAATTAGAAACCACTTCAGCTTTGAGATCAGCGTAACTTGTAGCAGCTTCAACATGGTGATCCCATAGACTATCAGTAACACAAGAATACAACTTTTGAGTAGCTCTCCTTAGCCACATCACCAGTTTTCTTTCAGTGAGGGGAAGAACATTATCGTATTTCTTTAATTCTTCAGGGCAGGAAGATGTTGAAGAGCCTGAAGAGTTAGATGAGTCATTATCAGGCTGAAAAGGTGACTCTTCAGGCTCTTTTGGATCAGGCTAATGTGCTTGTTCAAGTGGTTGAACATCAGCATCCATTTCTTCACCAGCAGCAAATACTTCCTCCTCACTGTCATCATTAACTTCTTCATCAGACATCAGTAAGTCACGAACATCAGCAACACTAAGAAGACCAGGAGGGGTCGTGGGTTCCGTATCAGCGGGTGGTTTTTGTCCCTCTGAGGCTTTGTCCCCCAAGGACCCTTCAGACACTGATGGGTGTTTCCAAGTGCGTTCTCTAGGGTCAGGATTGGTGATTAGTTCCATATCAGTGGGGGGTTTCTATCCCTCTGAGTCTTTGTCCCTCTGTGCCCCTTCAAGCACTGGTGGGAGATTCCCAGTACTATCCATAGGGACAGTGGCAGTGAGATCCCTATCAGTGGGTTTTTTGTTTCCCCATCAGGCTGTGATTGGCGAATGTCCTCATCAGGCTGAGTGGAAGGCGCTCCCCTACTAGCGGGTTGTATGTTTCCCTCTGGATCTTGGGGAGTAGTAGTTGGGACCAAGGGCACTGACTGTGATGTATCATTGTCCTTCGTTGTCACCGGGGTGGATGTTGCTTGGTCTCACTTGGGTGTCTTATCAGTCTAGGGCTTTTTGTGCCTCTTTGGCTATGTTCCAGAATCCTCAGGGCCCTGAGACTAGGGTTTGGTCTTAGTCCCAGTTTGAGACTTCCCCTTTCTCTTTTTAGGAGCAGGGTTTGAAGACACTGAGTCCCTCTGGTTATTTACAGCAACCATATGGGCCGTTAATTCTATGTCAGTGACTAAGGATGGGTTCTTTTGAAAGTTTGATGGACTCAGGGTGGCAGGTAAAGTGCCAAATTGAAAATCTTGAGTATAATTACAACCCAGTAACTCTTGTAAAGCACAAGAGACAAACCTAGGATATGAAACGTATTTCACCCTAGTTTTGCTCTGTAGCTTGGTTACGAGATCACTGTAAATGATCTCTCCAATGTCGACATTGGTCCCTGTTATCAAGCAATAGGCCATCATCAACTGAATAGAATTGATATGTTTAGTGGATGAGTGGTTCCCGTCGAGAACCTGAATCACAAAGGTGAACAGGATCTTCCAAGCCACTGGAAAGGAATTCTTGGTGAAAGGGGTTCTGTCCAAAAACTTTGGGTGTAAAGCAATTTTTCCTAACTCAGCCTTAACAATGGCTGTGTTAGGTCACTAGTTTTACAACACAAGCTTAATAGAAAGAGATAAAGGCGATTGAACAATATCCAAACACACACACGATATAATGTAAACGGTTATGCGTAGATGTGAGTGAAAGAAATAAATTGAACAACCAACCCTCAAGTGAGGGTTATACAAGAGTATTTATAGGAGGGAAGCTAGGGCAACACTCCTAGTTCCCATCCTTTCTCCTATGGGCTTGGGCCTAAGCTCATGGGCCTTCTACATAAGCTTAAGGCTAATAACAAACATAAAGGCCATAATTAAGCTAACTATTACATATTAATTACTAACACTTGATTTAGGTTTAGGAGTGATTCCAACAATCTCCCCCTAAGTGTTAGTGATGAATGAATATGAACGGTGAAGGCGTTGATGTAATAGTAGCTTTGACGTCTTCTGACATTCTTCTTTCTTGTGAGAAGAATTGCCTTGATTTGAACAATCTCCCTAGTGTAGAGAAATTGTTTTCTTTAAACAGTTTTGCTTTGACGTCATCGTTAACTTTGTTCTTTGATCATTGTTCTTTGTGATGGTAGTGATAGTATGTTGTTGTTATCTGCATCAAGTCTGCCTCAGGTCTGCTTTGCTGCTACAGTGTCTCCACGTCATTCTTCAACATGCTCACACGCTCTTTAACGTTGAATAATAGTACTGATGAAGTTCTTTAAGTCTTTAACTTTGTAGATTCTTTGATTTGATGAAGAATCATTCTGACTTTTGTGTTGCTTTATGATAGAACTTTCATTAGTGATGATGTTGGCGTGAACATGAGAAGAATTTGCACGATCATTCCGCTCCAGAGCTTCCATAAGAAGAAAACATTTAAAACGGTTAGTAATAAGCGGATTCCGGCACTTACAAGTTTGAACTTCGAGAGTGTTAACAGCATAGTGTGAAAATACAACTCTAATTCTCACAAAGGCCGTTCCTGAACTGGAGTCCCACAAGTGAGATAACGCGATGTACCGAAGTACACCTACAGTTCAGATGAGTCGCTGAGGTACACCGAAGCATCACCTCACGGCTGTAGACCGTTTGAGACACACTAAGCGTAATCCACGGGGAGTTACCGAAGTGACATGCTGTCAGGGCTGTTTGATGTTGACCCTGGCAGGAGTTTCCATTCAATCACTGAGGATCACAGTTGTGAACCTCTCATAAATGTTCTCGACAGATTGCTAAGATCTGTGAAGGACTCGATAACGTACCACTGATGTTCTTATTGTTGAACATCAAGTGATGAAATGTCAAGTGTACCTAAGAGATCTTTTGATGAATCTCGTGGCTCTAGACTCAATAGTGCGTTTTGGTTTTCCTGAGCGGAGACTAGGGAGAGGGTCTCCTTTTTCAATACCAGCGATCTATAAGAGAAAGCCAATAGTTTGCGTAGGGTTCCCTGTGAGAATGAAACAAGCTTCTTTTGAGAGAGACTTGAGTGGCTAAGAAGGTATAGTGCATGCGTCACTGGGTCCATGACGACTTTTATCTTCAATACCGGCGTCACTAAGTGACAATCAGTAGCATATGAATTGAACCCGGTGTCTGCCCTAAGTTGAATAATTTGGAGGGCTATTTCTTTTCACCCTTTTCTTTGCATTTCTTTTTAATTCTTCAACTCCTTCTTTCTCCGATTCTCATTTTCTCCTTTTTTCTAATCGTACCTAAGGACTTCTAAGTACTAACTATTTGTGATGTCCTTGGGTAGATCCCTCTGGCTCTGGCGGATCATAGGACAATTATTCCTAACCTTAATCTCCTTACAACTCCATTGCCATAAAACCATTTTTCATGAAAATCTCTCAAAGTGTTTGTGAATGAAAAACATGTTTGAACACTTCAAGAGTTTTAGATTTTCAGAAATACTCCCCCTCCACATGTGCATAAGAGTTTTTATGGAAATCTGCACAGTGAGGAAAGAGCGCGCACTTTATGAATTGATCAACTCAAGATAGACAATCCCCCGCGAGACATAATTACGTTGCATAGTTAAAGAGTTGCATTGTCAGCTTTTAGGTGACAACTAGCTCTAATAACTACCTTGAAGGTGTAGACAAACCTCGAAAGGTTGTCAAACCCGTCAGAGTTCATGTCTACCAAGAGTTTCTCGAATGGTACATTCTACTCGAACAAGTCCTTTGCGAGACACGTTTACATTACTAGCGAACTAGCTTGAAATTATTACCCGTCCAGGACAAGTCTTTTCGAGTTACTAACAGTTTAGTACCGTCAATTCGTTGGTTAAGTCTATTACACAAATATTCATTTGCATTTACACAACATATTTCTTATCACATAATTTTCTCCCCCTCAAAAATGGCATATAAAATGTTATTTTTGAAAAGTTGAGAATAAATATGACCATTTCGAGTGTTGCGAGAAGATGACCACTATGAACAATTTGTGAACAAAGTTTTAATTCAAATACTCCCCCTCAACAAGTGATATAGACGGTTGAGGTTTTGAAAAATTATGCGGGGAAGTACTTGTTCTTTTGAGCAAAACCTTGAAAAATGAAAGGTTTGATAGGTTTTACTCAAAAGTAAGAAGCTTTCGCTCCTTTTATAAGGATTGTGGCACTGAAGCGTACCACAGGGTCCTTTCTTAACAAGAACAGGTTGTACACTGTTATTTGTGCACAAGCCATAGACATATATAATCACACATCCAAATTTATAATGAAATAGAAGCAGTTCAAGGGGTACCAGGAAGTCCAGTGATGTTGCCAGGAGTGCGAACAGGGCGTTGATAGCCGGTGATGTTAATCCTGGGTCGACCACCAACAAAGCTTTCCAATGTTCTGAACTGATCCCTTCGATACAACCTTTCATCAATCATTCTGATGATCCTCTACACATCCCTTCTGTCCTGAGAGTTCCATCGCTTTTGAGACCCTATGCCTTCATATATCGCCTTCAACCGATAAGCCAATCCGTCCTTAACCTTCTTCAGAGTGTGATCTCCAAACTTGTGAAGATCTCTACACGCCATCAAGCAATTTCGTTGAAGTTCACTGCGATAAACGACGCCGAATGGTTTGCTGACGAGTGTGTATTGTGGAAGCTGGTTGATGTCGGGAAGATCTAGCTGAGGTGGATTGAAGTTGACACGGGTCTGATATGATTCAACTACAAGCTGGAGATCTTCTACACGTTCCTGTATGACTATGCTTCTGATGAATATTAGCAAGGACTTGATGTATTCACGTTGTACTTCAGTCGAGAATTGTCTCATGCATCCCTGTACTTTGGCAAGATACAGATCTTCAATTTCGTTGAGAGACAAACTCTGAAATTCCGCTTCACTGAATGCATAATCTCTTTCGTCTTGTCTTTTGACCACGATATTCTTGAGAAAAGTGTAGTCCCATTTAGATGAAAGATCAACATGTTTAACAGCAACGATTCCTTTAGTACTGAACACTTCATTTTGAGACTTCTGAACTTGGCAGATTCTGTAGTAGATTCGTCGGCGTTCCGGCCAATGGTGAATCCCATACATTGCATCACGGTCATACAATTCCACATTGTTAGAAAACATGTGGGTAGCCTTTTCCTCGATGGCTATGCAGTTTGAGTATATGGCTGTCGGGAACGGAAGTGTCAGAGATGTAGCATATTTCCTTGAATCATCACTGCCTTGTAGAAGGAATTCCAAGTCTTTGTTGAAGAAATATCGGAATGGAATCCTAGGCTCATCTGGTTGGCCAATAGTTGGTAGTGCTTTAGGTCCGTTTTTTTTTTTTTTTTTTTTTTTTTTTTTTTTTTTTTTTTTATGTTTTGCTCTTTCTTGCTCCCTTAGGTCTGCTTGCTATTCTATGCGCTTTTCTTTGTTGCCCTGCCTTGTTTGCCTGCTTTCGTTATTGCATGTGCTTGTTGTTTACTGCCTTCTGCTCTCTTTTCTTCTCTGTCTCACTCGCACACCTGCACTTGCCGGAGGTCTCGTTGGAAGCAGTCTCCCTTCTTCCGGGTTTTTTCCTGGGGAAGGGGTAGGATCTGTCTACATTTTACCTCCCCCATATCTCGCCTCGGCGGGATTGGGTTTGTTGTTGTTGTTGTTGTTGTGGTGTAATATGGAGGGTTGTCCCGTTTGGTGAAGTCGATGTTTGCTTTTGGGTTGAGCCAATCCATGTTGTTAGATATAGTTCGAGCAATGTTTTCAAGGTGATATTCGACCTCGATGGCACTTTCCGAGCTATCTTTTAATAGTTGAAAAGCTTCATTCTTGATTCGCCTCAACTCAGATTTCGTCATCTTCTTTACACGGAATTTTTCTTGCAGTATCTTAGCATGCTCCAATGTATTACCGTCTACCAGATCTTCACCTTCAGCTGGATAGGGGGTGGAGTTAACAAGTGTAGAAAACCATTCAAATTCTTCAGTTTTATCTTCATCTAGCCATGATACGACGTCAGCCTTGGGCGCCTTCTTCTTCTTTTTCTTAGGCCTATATGAGGATTCTGGTTTCCGTACTTTGTCGGGAGAGGCGGGTTGTTGTTGGGGCTCATGGAATTCCTCATCGTCACCACCCGTATACTGAAAATGATCACCGGTTTTCTGAGTCTTGGTTGGTAACTCAGAAGAATCCTGAGGTTTTTCAGCAGAAGAACGAGGAGGAGACTTTTGTTGTGCTGGAGTCTGTTGGGGTGGAGGTTGCATTGAAGATGATTCACCAGACTTCTTCGGGTGTTTGGGCTCATTGTCTTTATCCTTATCCTTGTCATCATCGTCTCTTAGACGTTTCGGCCTTTCAGCTTCTTCTCTACATGCTGATTTGAGTTGATATTCCAGCAACGCTTCAAGCAATTTACCTTCGTGAGAGGCAAGTGTTGCAGATCGTTTGGACAGTTGAGCTACCAGTCGGTCAACTAATTCAGTATCGGAGAAGATTATGGGATCAACTGGATTGATGCTCACGTGCATTAGTGTTGATTTCATAGTCTGCTTGGCCAGATGAAGTAGATTCGGATAGAGTTGTTTGGTGAATAACTCCTTTGTAACTTTAAGAACAAAGTCAAGAAGGTAATTGTGAGTGTAACCTTTGATCATTTCGTCCATTTTCCCTTGAAGATCATCTTTCATGAGCTTCTGAACATACTCCCTTTCAACTTTCATCTCGTCATTCTCGTCATGAAGGTACTGTATTTGATCAGCATAGAAATTCATTTTCCTGTAGAGCATGTCTTTCTTTCTGACTTGTTTGACAGCATTCACAATTCTTTTATGAGTATGAGAAATCCAAGATCGAGTTGGCTTCTTCACTGATTTGGACGTTGATTTGGTTGATCTTTTAGACGGTGGTGGTGAAGAATGAGATGATGAATCTGATGATGAGGAGACATGAGGAGGCTCAGGGTCCTTTGGAGGTGCAGAAGTATCCTCCTTGGAACGAATTGGACTGTTGAGAAGATAATCATCATAATTCCCTTCGTTATCTTGTCCAGATTTAGCTTTTACTTCGTCTGAGCATGGGCTTCTTCATCAGTCTTTTCTTTCTCAGACTTATCCTTTTCTGGTTCCTCAATGTTATAATCAATAGAGTTTTCCACAAGCTTTTGCTGTTGCACAAGAGTGGTGGCACCAGTTCCCTTATCGGGTCGATTAACCGCATCAGGATCTGGTGAAGAGTGGACACCACCACTCGACCCTCCGGGGCCACGCATTTGATCTTGTTCAAATTCTTTAGCTTGTTGTAGGTGTCTAACGATTTTAAACTTCTTCCTGTAGGATGTATCCAGTTGCTCTTCTTCTGAGCTATCCTCTTCATTAGGCACAAGTACTGGAGTCTTCCCTTTGCTTATAACTGCTGGTGGACTGGGAGGTTTTGCTACTGAAGGAGGTGCTTCAGTTGCAGATTCAGAGTAGAAGACCTCTTCGTCTGATTGTGTATCTTCAGAGCTTTCGTCCACTAGCTTTCTTTGTGGTTCAAGCTTTGGAATGGGAATAGGACCAGCTTCCTTAGAAGGAACAGTCTTTTTACGAGGAGGATTCCTCTTGGGGAACTTCCTCTGAGTCTCAGTGCTTGCAGCACTCCCTGCACTTCCTCTTCTGGTTCTCCGTGTAGGTGTCCCAGAAGGTTTCTCATCAAGATGACCAACTTTACCTTCTTTCACTGCTACCAGATACCTTTTGTATGTCTCGAGCTTTTTGATTTCGTTAGACAGAAGGTGATCAGGTAACATAGCACCCTGTTTCTTTGTTGACGTTTCCTTGACTCTAACAGTTAAAATAGGCTCAGTCAACATATCGTGATTGTCGGGGTCATTGAGCCTCTTGGGAATATCAGGATGAAGACCAAGTGCTCTCTGGATCAACAGTTTAGTGTATCTGACATAGGGAATCTTTGATCCAAGCTTTTTGAGAAATGACATCATGTCATCCCATATCAGAGCTTCTAGTTCGATGTGCTTCATGTTGATTAATGACCAAAAGATTTGCAGTTCTATGAGCTTGGGATGCTCATAGCCGCTATCACGACCAGAGACAGATTTGGTAATGATGATGTAGAGAGTTCTCCACGGTTGAGGAATGTTCTTAAGCTCCACATGAGAATGCTTAGTGATAATTCCTGGCACTTCATCATAGCCAATATCAATCAAGAATTGCAAAACTGTCTCTTCAGCAGGTGTGGCATAGAATTCGGTTGGCTTGATGTCAGGGATGAGAAGAACAGCTCGTAAGTCTGCATGTGTGATGGTGACTTGTTTGTGATTGAGCGTCACTGTCACTGCACTTTGACCTTTGACTCTCTGCATTGAATTCCAGAATTGTTGAATGTAGATCTTCGGTACTATAGCAGAATGTGAGAGCATGTTCTGGTAGGGATGATTCTTGAGAATATCCATAGCAATCAAACAGGAAGATTCATAGCAGGTAAGGGTTTCAAAGTCAACCCGAAGGTTGTTCTTTCCAATTTTCCTTGGATAGCCATTAGGGAAGATATCAGCAATTGTGAGAACATCTGGTGCATCCACATTTATTTGAGCAGCCATGTCGTGATCTGAAATAGCATTAGCCAAAAGAACCAACATATCGAAAGACATTATGTTAGTCAACAGAAGGTTTTATTGTGTAATTATTGAATGTGCAATGTCAATGATTGTTACGAGTCCAAAGTCACATGTTTGTCTAATAGTCTTAATGACGTTGTGATAAGTTTCGTGAGTTAGTTAACTTTAAGTTTTAAAGTTTATGTTATCACTTATAGTTCACAACATATCAAACGTTTAAGTTTATTAGTGACATTATTGGTTTCGTGATGATATGATTTGTTTATTTACAAGTATGTACACGTAACAATTCATAATTCAGGTCAATCAAGGCTTAGGCGTAGATATGGCAAAGTTACGCGTAAACAGGAGTGGTATATGCGTAGGCGCAAGCTTATGCGTAGGATCCTTACTTACGCGTAAGAAATGTTACGCGTAGGAAAAGGGGACCTTAAGCGTAGAGCTTACGCGTAGGCGTATAAAAACCTTACGCATAAGGCTTACTCGTAAGAGTAGACCTTATGCATAGAGGTCACTGTTTACGCATATCCTTCACAGGATACGCGTAGCCCCATTGTAGAACCTTACGCGTAACGCTACGCGTAAGATTTCTCTTACGCATAACTTTCTACGCATAAGGTGATCCTTATGCGTAGAGATTCAATGACCTTGATTCTGAGTTTTACGAGTAGCAATCCTGAAATAAAATCATCATATCATCAATCTTGACACATATATTCATTTTAAGACAGATTATGGCATGAAAACTTGTTAAACAGTTTACGCGTAGAAAGTCATACGCGTAAGTCAAAACCCTAAAATTCATGAATTACGCATATGATTTCTAGCCATAGGATTAGCATCAAAGTTTTTCTGGTAAGTCTAAGATGTCTATTGAGTTGTCTTAGCTAAGTTTTAACATAAAATGTGTCAAGAATCAAAAGTACCCAAACCGTATGAACATAAACCCTAATTTCTATTTTATGAATCATTAGTGTTTCTGGGTGTACTCTGGGCCTAGATATGATTAATTCAACTTGACTACAACCTTCTACAACAATCTTTTTCACCAAAAACGTTCTCATTTGAAAATACCCAAATCAACGCATAAACCCTAATTTCAAAAGTCATTCAATTCGTGTTTCTGGGTGCGTTTTGATGATAGAAATGGTTTTAGTATGATTAATTAAATGTTTTGACACAATCACATTAACCAAAAACACACGAATGAGTGATTTGTGTTCATAGCTTACGCGTAGAAGACGAATCACACTCAATCTCATCTTTTGACCGTTGGATTTGAGTGAAAATCAAAACCCTTGTTTAAAAACATGTAAAGATTATTAAACCACTTACAAAATGATGATCCAATACACGGAAATGAAGATCGATTTTTGAGCGTAGGATGATTTAGGTGATGATAATAAATGTGAAGTGAAAGTTAGGTGGAAGGGAGTTTTATTAAAAAAGAGTTTGAGCTTTTGGCAGTTTTAGTCCCTCCACCTTTTCCTTTTTCATCCAAAGCCATTTAACTTCCATTTTGGTTACCAAACAAAAGATTTTAAGAAAGAAACATGACGACACTCCCCCTCGACTTAAGAAATAATGAAAGGTTATAAATATTAGTCCGAGGAGTGTCAGTAAACCAGAAATGAGACCACCATTTTAAAGAATCAACCGGGATAGGATAACATGCAAGTACACGGGTGTTTTGAAACAGTTAAGTATTAATTTTCTCCCCCTCAACACTTGATCGGAAAACTACTGAATTTTGAAAGATTAGAGTGTGGACGGAAGAAAGGTACTTGACATGTTGAAAGAAAAATAGATAGAAGAATATTTTTGTTGTTTTAGCAGGTTTTATATTTTTGTATTTTGTTTTTGAAAAACATTTACAAAAGAGATTTTGGTGTTTGACAGGTTTTTAAGACTGTTTTAGGAGGTCATCCAATTCCTCTTGAGTCAAACACCTCATACCAATCCGGTGGACCAACTCCCTAAACCTAGCGGGAGGCAAGGCTTTGGTGAGTAGATCTGCCAATTGGTATTCTGTACCCACGAAGTATAATTCAACTGTACCCTGTTCCACGTGGTCCTTGATTAAATGATAGCGAAGATCGATGTGCTTTGATTTCGAATGCTGAACTGAGTTGCACGAGATCGCAATGGCACTCCGATTGTCGCAGTACATCGAGATTCTGTCAAATACGTAACCATAGTCTTTGAGTTGCGTTCTCATCCAGATGACTTGAGCACAACACGCGGACATGGCTACGTATTCTACTTCGGTTGATGACAACGATGTACAATCCTGCTTCTTCGATTGCCAGGACACCAGTTTATCACCAAGAAATTGTAGTGCTCCTGAAGTGCTTTTTCGTGAATCTAAACATCCTGCGTGATCAGCATCTGAAAAAGCGATTAGTTTAAAACCAGAATCCTTCGGATACCAGATCCCTAAGTTAATGGTTCCCTTGATGTATCGGAGGATTCTTTTAGCCTCAGAGAGGTGGGTTTCAGTTGGTCTTGACTGATAACGGGAGCAGAGATAAACGGCAAAGACAATGTCAGGTCGGCTAGCTGTTAGATACATGAGAGACCCAATAATACTTCGGTATTTGGTAGGGTCCACTAATTTCCCATGTAAATCAGCATCTAGCTTCTTGGTATGAGTCATTGGTGTGGCATAAGTGTCACAGGTTTTCATTCCAAATTTGTTTAACAATTCAAGGGCATATTTGGACTGACTCAAGAAAATACCACGGGGTGATTGATGAACTTGCAGTCCTAGAAAGAACGTAAGTTCACCCATCATGGACATTTCAAAAAATTTCTTCATTAGTTTTGCAAAAGCGATTGAGTACTTTTTATGTGTAGACCCAAAAATGATGTCATCCACGTAAATTTGAACAATTAAGATATGTGCCCCGTGATATTGTATAAAAAGAGTAGGGTCAACCGAACCTTTGGTGAAATTATTAGCAATGAGGAAAGATGATAGCTTATCGTACCATGCCCGAGGAGCTTGTTTGAGACCATACAGAGCTTTGTTCAGTTTGTAGACATGGTTCGGGAACTCGGGATCAACGAATCCATCTGGTTGGCTGACATAAACCGTTTCTTTAAGTTGTCCATTGAGAAACGTAGTTTTGACATCCATCTGATTGACCGTCATATTCATATGAGCCGCGAACGCGAGAAATATCCGAACAGCCTCAAGACGAGCAACCGGAGCAAAATATTCTTCAAAGTCTATGCCCTCTTCCTGACGATAACCCTTAGCAACTAGATGTGACTTGTTTCGGATGACGTTCCCTTCAGCATCCAATTTGTTCTTCCAAATCCATTTGAGACCAATGACATAGACCCCTGTTGGTCTTTCAACCAGTTCCCATACTTCTAGTTGTTTGAATTGGTTGAGTTCTTCTTGCATGGATTCAATCCAAGTATCTTTTGTCATTGCGTCTTTAATGTTTTTAGGCTCAGATTGGCAGACAGTGAGTGCATAGATGCAATGTTCACCATCTGAGTGAAGACGTTGTCTCGTAACGACTGGTTGATTTGGGTTGCCAATAATATTTTCCAGAGGATGGTCTTTTGTCCATCTATGTGTAGAGGGTTGATGTTGGTATACATTGTGCAGATTTTAAGGATTCAAATGGCTTGTTGAAGATTCCGCGACATCTGGTGCAGCAGTCTCATTAGCAAACGGGTTAAAGAACGCATTTGGATCAAAATCTGTAGGTGGGGGTACTTCATTCAGAATATCATCAGCCGGTTCATCATTGTTGGAAGCGGTTTGTTCAACTGTTGTGGTGGAGTCAACTGGTGGTGCTTCTTCAACCGTAGTTGTTGCAGTAGGTGTATCAGGTATAAGAGTTGTATCAGGTTGAGCAGCGGAAACAGCGGATACACCTGAAGCACGTTCATCAATATCGTCACTGAACAGAGGAGCAAATAACCTTTCCATTTGTTGACGAGTGAGCTGGGGGTTTGTTCAGCTGATGATGGGGTTTGAGGGAAGTTTAAGCGGTTGTGACCGGGTTCGAAGCTGTTATACTCAGAAGCCATTTCCGTAAGTTCATCAAAATGAGCATGAATCGTTTCCATAACCTGTTTTGTACGACGATTCCAGATCCAGTAACCTTTAGAATTCTCACAATATCCAATAAATACTCCAATGTCAGCTTTGGCTTTGAGATTTCCAAAATCATCACGATCATTATTCGGATAGCAAAGGGATCCAAATACATGAAAGTGTTTGAGATTCGGTTTATGGTTGTGGAGAAGCTCAAACGGTGTTTTGTTGTGGCGTTTAGTAATCATAGAACGGTTTTGAGTATAGCATGCAGTAGATACAGCTTCTGCCCATAAGTAATCTGGAAGTTTAGCATTGATTAACATTGTTCTTGCAGCTTTCACTAACGTTCGGTTTCGTTTTTCAACAACTCCGTTTTGTTCTGGTGTGCGTGCAATAGATGTCTGATGCTGAATTCCCACTTTCTCATAAACTTCACGAAGGGTTTGGTTAACAAATTCAGTTCCTTTGTATGTTCTGATTTGTCTGACGGTGTTTCGGAGCTGAACCTGTATTTTCGTGAGAAAGGTGATGATCATCTGTGGAGCTTGGTCTTTGCTTCGAAGAAAGTAGACCCAAGTCCAACGTGAATAGTCATCAACAATTACTAAGATGTAGCATTTGCCATTTATCGTTTGCACGCGCATCGGGCCACACAAATCCATGTGAAGAAGATGAAGCACATGCTGAGAGTTGTGTTCCACCTTTGAAGGAAAATGAGCACAAGTGCTTTTCCCTTGTTCACAGGCTGAGCAAAGGTGATCTTTAGAATACCGGAATCGTGGGAGACCTTCAACTAGTTTGTGTCGAGCAAGATTGGTTATAGTTTGAAAGTTTAAATGTGAGAGACGACTGTGCCATAGCCAGGATTTTGTTGATGTTGCCTTTGAAAGTAAGCAGATGGGAGATGAAGCAACCATGTCTTGCATAAATATAGTGTAAAGACTTGAATTACGCGAGCCAGACATAAGGTCGTTTCCTTGTAGATCACGAATGAAACAAGATTTCTCCCTGAAAGCAACCTCCAAATCTCCATCATAGAACTGACCTACTGAAAACAGATTGTGACCGAGGCCTTCCACATAATAAACCCTGCTAATTTCGATGTTCCCATTGATATAGTCTCCGTAGCCCATGATAGCTGCGAAGTGATCATTCCTGAATCTGACAGTGCCAATGAACTTTGCAATAAAGTTTGATAACAGTTTAAGGTTGCCTGTCATGTTTCGGGAACATCCGCTATCAACAATCCAGAGAATGATCTGTATCACCTGCATTACACACAGACGACACAGATGGAATAGAAGTAGATGTGGAACCCGAAATGTTAGAGGGTTCCGGAGCAGTTATAGTAGACATACACACATTAATAATTTTAGGCATCCATTTAAATCCTAGTGTGTTATATATCCATTTCTGCCATCTCCAACTAGTATTTGCTTTAGTCTTAGTGAATGCACTAGGTGGTACTACATTCTTAGGAGGTGAAACTGGAGCTACAGGGACAGCAATGCGTTTCTTAGAATCTAAAGAGGGCGGTCTACCAAGCACAGACTTAGAAAGATTAGTGGGCCTAGAGGTATTCCGATTCTTAGGATTCCGTAAACGAGAGATGATAGCTTTAGCAACACATTTGTCATGACAATCAGAATTCATAATTTTACGACAAATAACACAAGGTGCATCAGACTGAATATCAAAAGTGCTTAAAGGTTTAGCATTTGTTACATCACTATTTCTATTACATTTGCCAGACGCAATATCTATAGTGGAAGCAACGTGAGTCTTATTCATAGTCCTAGGGTGTTCTTCTACTTTAGCATTCCTTATTGATCTTTTCTTAGGCCGCAACTTCCTATTCTTCGATGTAGTGCTCCTAGGCTGTGAAGTGCGGACGTTTGGAAAAGATGCAACTATTCCTGTTTCAGTAGAAGGAAGCACGTTAGCAACTTGTGATTTGGCAGTAGGGATTCTAGGTTCACGATTACTAAGTGTTACTGGTGCTATTCTCTTAATCACGGTAGGCGGAAGTAGTTCATACTTTCCTAACATTTCTCTTAACTTAAAAATAGTGTGAATCAAGTGTTGATTTTCAGAACAAATATTACCAGCAAAATTCATTACTTCTCTAGTGTGTGCAAGATAGTGATCAAGTTCGTTTGATGCTTCATGACGAGTCTTATTGAGTAAATCAAATATGACACCATATTCGTGTTTAACTTTTACAAGTTCTTGTTCATATTTTGAGATTTGACTTTTCAAAGACACGTTTTGCTCATCCAGTTGCTCAGATTTTGGATTAAAATTGTTTGATTGCAACTGGTGGATTTTGTTTTGCAAAGCAAGTTCACGATTTTGACAATCTTTTTTACACCATTGAAGACGACGTTTTGCATTTGAAAGCTCGTGTAAGAGACGTTCGTTTTCAACTTTTAAAGACTCGATCTGAAGCACATTATCAGTATTCTCAACAGTTACAACATTATCAACAGTATCAACAGAGATATAATCAGATGCATGTGGCAAAGAATTGAATAACACAACATTATGGATATCAGCACAAATAACATCTTTCAAGAGTCGATCAACATCTTTTCTCAACATTTTCTTTTTACATTTAGTATTAGAAATAGATGTTTCTGTTTTCTCGAAAACGACCTTCATCATTCCAAGTTCCTTATGAAAGTCCCGTTCCCAAGACAATGCACAATTTTTCAAATTTTTAACATTTGGTAAAAGATTTTTCTGAAAAATGTCTCTTTGTTCTCGCGCCAGAGGCGATTGAAAATGTTGAACTTTGATTTCAGAATGATATTCTATCTCATGTTGTAAAGTTTTGAGGTCAGCCATGAAAATGTCAAAATATCTAAGAATTTTGCGATTTTCAGGTTTTGAGTTTACTTCACTGATGGAAGGTAAAGGACCATAAATTTGTGCATAATCTGGTTGGGGATTAACATTAGAAGACTCAGACGTTTTTATGATAACCCTTGGTGTGTTAGAAGAATCCGTTGGTGTGACGAAAGTGACCGGTTTTGAATAATTAAAAGGTTTGTTGTAAACAACAGTTTCTAATTTTGATCGACTCTCGTCTTCTGCATCTAATTCCTCTTGACGATGATATTCAACAACACTCATAACTAAATTATCAATTTTATATTCTGCACTGGAAACTTCAGGATTTGGTTTGAATGCTTTGGTTGAAAGCTTAGGTTTGTAATTAGCAAGATTCGGTCCATATCCATTTGGATTGGGTTTTAAAGTAAACTTTTCAATGGCAGTTACTGACTCACCATGTTTGTAAAAAACATTTTTAAACTCTTTAAGTTTGCGTTGCAAGCCGATAATTTCTTCAAGATGATCATCTATTCGTTTCGTTGAATGCTTTTTGTATGCAGAGAACTGTTTTTGACAAGTTAACAACTCAGCCTTAGCTTTTTGATTTTCCAAGGTGAGAGCGTTAATTTTCTTTTTATGTTCATGTTTCAGTTGTTCTATTTCAGACAACAAAGCATTCTTCGAAGCGGCTAGATCACGCATCTGTCAATTTTTCGTTTTGATGAGATTTAGTAAAGGCTGCTTCAAAACCTTTTTCACGTTTTTCTTGAGTTTTGAAAAAGTTGAGTTACTTTTGTAAACATTCAAAATCCTTGGTTAACAGTGCATTTTTACTTTTTAAGGTCTGATTTAATGCACAACATTCTTCAATTTGGGATTGCTGGTCTTTAAGTAAAAGAGCAAGATCTGGATGAGGCAAAAGTTCGGCGTGTTCAACGTGAGTCACAACATGATCATTACTTAGATCCTCAAGTATAACCACGGAGTCAATTTGATTATCAATGGACACCATAAGGTCATTTTGATCGTCAAATGTAACTACGGGGTCTAATTGAAAATCGTCGGAATGAGATGTGGATGACTCATTTTGAACATTCTGAGCCTTGCCGGATTCAGATGTTGGCGGAGGTATTAGATCAGAGATAAATATGGTTTGTTCGGGTACCTGAGACAAGCCATCAGAGTCATACACTGGGCCTGTGTCACTCATGTGTAACTCATGCATATTAGCCATCAACATAACAGCTGCATTGGCCTGCAAGTCCTCCATATCATCATCTGAGTCTGTATCTGCCATAAAACTCTGTTCTTTGTCTGTGAGAGTTCCACCAGCTTCATCCTTAAGAGCCAAAAAAAGAGCCTCTTTGTGATAAGCATTGCCCCTAGTCCTCGGCTTTGGGCATGCATTAGCCAGGTGTCCCTTCTCATTGCAATTGTAGCATCGAAGACCATTCAACCCATTCTGAGCATTTCTCTGTTCCACCACTTGAGCTCTGTTGTTATTCCTACCCACAACATTAAACCCTTGGCCACCGCTCATCTGACGACCATAACCACGATTCTGAACTTCAACTCGTCCATTGTTCACAATAGCTTGATTTCGTGTGTTAGATGAGGAACGAATACGATTGTTGGATTTATTGGTATAACGGCTAAAAGCATTAGCAATCATAACAAATCCTTGTTGCAATGCTTTGAACGGATCGGATTCCTCATTAGCTTCACTGACAAATGCTTAAGCATTGTTGTTGTTGTATGGAACCAATTGATTATGTTGAGATTGTTGTGATTGATCATTTGGTGTGTTATTGGCAGTTGGTTGAGTTGCTGGTTGAGGAGGATAACTGTTTTTAGCATACAAGGCAAGTTGTTGATTTTCCGGATGTGAAGGTGAAGCAATGCAAGTAATCGTACAACAATCCGTATGTAGAATGATGCATGCTCTTCGCTTGACGGAGAAAAATGACATACTTCTCCCATTCAGGACCAAGCTACTCAGGAACTTAGTATTAACTGCAATTCTTGGCATGATGATGTTGTGTTTATCCAAATCATTAATGATGTATGAGAATCGATGATGATAAGACTCTAGTGTCTCTCCATGTTCAATCAAGAAGTGTTCATAAGCCAAGTAAATTTTGGATTCCATATCCTCCTGATTGAGTGCAGATCCTTCCATAAGTAGATGAATGTGTTCCCACATTGCCTTTGCAGTCTTTTGAGCATCAACACTTCGAAGAATTGGGTTTGGTAATCCTAAAAGGATATATTGCATTGCAAGCTCATCAGCTTCATAGTGTAGAAGTTCTTCTGGATTCAGGTCTGCAACAGTAGCAATGTTTGATTGTTCATCCCTTGGTGGATTAGCATTTGGATCTCCGGGTACAATGACAGTAGGCATCTGAAATGGACCTTCCAAGATAACCTTCTTTAAGAACTTTCCATGTGGCTTCTTCATATCACAAAACCTAAAGAACCTAATTACCCATTGATCGTAGTTTCCTGGAGTGAGCATTGGAGCTCTCAAGTGATCCAACCTCATGAATTGATTGTTGGCTGCTTAAAGCTTCACACATCTTTGCAAACAAAGTGGGTTCCTTCATAGTGTTCCTTGATGGATGTTGATTGAAATCGTTTGTGTAGGGTTGAACTTGAAGACTTGGTGGTGTTTGAACCATTTGTGGTGGAGGAATTGCTCCAAGTTGTGGAGTATGTTGTTGATTAAATTATTGTTGATAAATTGCTTGTTGTTGATTCCATTGTTGATGTTGTCGTTGAGAATAAGTGTAAGGGAAATAGTTAGAGTATGGTGGTTGTGACATGTTGAAAACTTGTGTTGGTAAAAATGGATCTTTGTAGTCGAATGAACCTTTGTTGATGAAGTATCCTTAGGCGTAGAAATCAGAATAAACCAAGTAGCACTTATGCGTAAAAACACCAAAGTTACGCGTAACAATTAAGAGTTACGCGTAGGTTTAGCTTACGCGTAAGTAGGGAAAAGACACTAAAGTTATGCGTAGACACAAAGTTAGGCGTAGAAACTTAGGCGTAGGATTACCTTATGCATAAGACTGGGCTTAGGCGTAAGATGAATCTTACGCGTAGGATTTTCTACGCGTAAGCTTTATGCTTATGCGTAATTTTAGGGTTTTATCCCAAGTGATCTTTTACACTATCACAGTGCAAAAGATATCCAAAGTCGACGTATTTTCAGGCTTATCCAAGCAAGAAAACACGGAGTAAACCACGAAACTGAAGATCAAACCACGGATAAAGTTACGCGTAGAACTAGGGTTTTGATACGCGTAGTTCTACTCGTAAGATGACTTTTGCCCAAAGATGTTTCTAAACCAGATTTTGGTGATGAAATAGCTTCAATATCACCAAAATAGCACAAAAGTGTGAAACTTGATGATCCAAAGCGTCAAGAACAGTTATGCGTAGAACGAAACCCTCGTTCAAAACCAAGCTTAAAAACTATGATCCACGCGTAAAGGTTGAAACTTTTTGCCAAAAACCGTTATTTTAACACCTTAAAACATTAAAAGTACAAGAATCTTGGATTCAAAAGTGTAAAAAATGTGTTTTTAAGCGAACCAAAGTATCACCTTCGAACCGTATGTCTTACGCGTAAGACCAAAACTTCACAAAAACAACAAACACGATTCACCCAACTATTTGGCGATTGATACCACTGTTAGGTCACTAGTTTTACAACACAAGCTTAATAGAAAGAGATAAAGGCGATTGAACAATATCCAAACACACACACACGATATAATGTAAACGGTTATGCGTAGATGTGAGTGAAAGAAATAAATTGAACAACCAACCCTCAAGTGAGGGTTATACAAGAGTATTTATAGGAGGGAAGCTAGGGCAAAACTCCTAGTTCCCATCCTTTCTCCTATGGGCTTGGGCCTAAGCTCATGGGCCTTCTACATAAGCTTAAGGCTAATAACAAACATAAAGGCCATAACTAAGCTAACTATTACATATTAATTACTAACACTTGATTTAGGTTTAGGAGTGATTCCAACAGGCTGGTTCAGGGTGAGCAACATATTCTCCCTGGTTATAATCAAGCCCTGTTGAAGAGCAAAACGTTTTGTAGTCCAAAGTAAGTTGTTGTTCCCCATTTAAAATAGAAAACCTGATGAGAAACTCCCTGAGAGGTCTTGGTTCGTTCTCATTAGTGGAGGGTGTCGGGTCATAGGCCACAGCTGTTGCCCAAAACTCCTTGAGTAAGTTTTGGTACAGTATAGATGGGGAATTTGTAAAGGCCTTTTTCAGTAGGCAGTCATCAAAATTTCATGATTCTCTGATAGGCTGGGACATCATTTGGTATTCAAAATTGCCTATAACATTGTTTGTTTTGAATTCAACACTTTCAAGACCACCCACCCACTGTGATGCAAACTAAATGCTTTGAGTTCTTGCCATTGATACTCAGAAAAGGTTTTAGGGTTTTAAATTTGACAAGAATGGTCAAAGAGGGTAAAATCTGTTTGAAAGTTTGAGATATGATGAAAAACTTTGAATGTTGTTTGCAAAGATGAATGAGTTTTTGCTTAAACCAGTTTTAAAAACAAAGAACACATAGTTGTTTTTTATTATGAAAGAATTTTTGCAGAGTTTGATTGCAGAAAAAAAAATTGTGTGTGTGTTTTTGTGTTTTTTAGAGGGGTATTTATAGAGTGGTGAGAGGGTGAATTTTGCATATGTGAGGATTTGTAAAGTTAATTTTCGAAAACCTTTCATTTTTCTCATTAAATGCAGCCACTCCATTACCCGCAATTGTTTTTTCGTTTTTCAAGGGAATAGTTGCAGTGCACAGTAAAAGTGCATTTGCAGAGTTAAAATATCACAGGGATATTTGTTGTGAGAGAGGGCATTAAATGCCAAGTGGGATGAGGTAAGGTTGATAGGGACCCATGACATGGATGACAGATGGGTTTTGAGACATTTATTGTTATATTAAATTGGTTTGTTTGCCAACTGATAAGGATTTAAAACGTACACTTTTAAGGGGTCATTTAAGCCCTTAATCGACCAATTTTATATCCGTTACTGCTTAATTTCGTTATTTTTCACTTTTTAGGTCTCTTGGAAGCAAAATGCTGGAATGATGCATATTTGGACGAAAAAGGATGAATACATGAAGAAAATGGCAAAGTCAAGATCGAAGCCACTCAAGCTGCTAAAACTGAAGCTGACAACGTCCTAACTAAAGGGCGACGCCGTCCCCCTCTACATATTTGATAATAGATGCACCTGACGGCTCAGTAAACTTTTTGCTCAAATACACCTGATGGCGTCAGGCTTTGAAGAGGAAGGGCTAAGACTTTTCATCTTATACGGCCCAGATCCAGAATCAGACGATGTCCCTGCTGATGCCCGACGGCGTCACAATTACAACGTGACGCCGTCCCATCGATAACTTGGCCAAGACGAAAACCCAAATGATGGCGATCTGACAGCGTCCCACCTATAAGGCGACGTCGTCGCAAGTGTAAATCTATACATAGAATTTGATTTTTCAGTATTTTAAGAGGTAGACTTGTGGAGTAAAAACCCTAAACGTTTGTAGTCCGACTTGGACAGTATCTTAGGGTCCCAAACCCTATTTTACACATCAAGATACGTGTTTTATTCCATTAGTATCATTATGTCTTCCATTGAATGTGTGTATGCTTGCTTGTTTAACATGTCCGGCTAAATTTCTTGTGTGTTTGCTTAGATCTATGAAACCTAGTTGTTAATTATTGATTGGTTGTCTCTTATCTTAATTGTAAATGGCTTAGGTGTGTACTAGGCTGTCGTTGTGTTTAAATGCTTGATTAATCTTTGCGAACATTAGTTTATGAATCATTTAGCGGATTTCGTAGTCTAAACATCCAAAGATAACCTTAAAGTCAGTTTATGAATCATCTAGAGGACTTCGTAGACAATAACCTAAAGGTATTCTCAAAGAGTTAGGGCATATGCATTTCCTACGACCTTAGAAAACACAGCGCGTTAAGAATAAGGATGTGACAATTCAACCAATAATAAAAGATAACTATGGAGTAATAGTATCTAGGTAAACACATTTTTAATCATCATACGAGTACACAATCAAAAGACATAGCTACCAGTAGTATTATACAATTAGAATAGTAGAAGTAATCGGTAGAAGTACCACCCCCAAACCAATTGCCCCGATATTTTACCCTTAGCTTTCTAAAAAACATATAAAAGATAAAAAAGAATCATCCTCAACCCCAACCATAGCGTAGTACACTTCTTGCTAGCATTCTATTCCCCTAGAGAATGATATCAATACCTGAGGCTTACCCAATACTACACTACAACGATTTTGTTCACTGCCTAGGGTGTTGAAAAACTTGCTCGACGAAAAGGAAGTTCCTTTGACCCCGAACGCGCTTCGTACACGCATCAAGTTTTTGGCGCCGCTTTCGGGGAATAAAATTGCTAGTTAGATTTCTATCTCGTTTAGGTTCCCTTGCTTGATTCCTATCAAGTAAGATTTTTTCTCATTTTTAGCTTCCTTGTAGTCTATCCCCCTTCTTCGTGACTTTGTTAGTAATCCCATCACTTTTCATCATGGAAGGTGATAACCCGCCACCTCATCGCCCAATTTCCATCGACCCACCACCAATTGACCCGCCAAGAGGCCGTACTCTTGGTGAATACTCTAGACCGAGCCACCAAGGCTATAGGAACACCATTGAGCTCCTCGATCAAGCTCAAACTACGGCCCTGCGATCCGACACCATCCGGTTGGTGCAAAACGGACGTGCATTCCATGGACTTCATTCAGAAGATCCTAATCAACATCTCAAGGACTTCCTTAAAATCGTTGATTCCATCAACCTTGATGCTACCACACGGGAGACCACGCGCTTGCGTCTCTTCCAATTCTCTCTACGAGACCAAGCTAGTAAATGGCTTGAGCGACTTCCCGCCATATCCATCTCTAGTTGGGGTGACCTCACCACTCATTTCCTTGCCCAATTTTTCCCACCGGGGAGAACTACCAAACTTAGGAATGAAATCTTGATGTTCCAACAATGTCAAGGTGAATCTCTCTACGAAGCATGGACTCGATTCAAGGACTTGCTCCATAAAGTGCCTCATCACGGCATCGATCTTTGGCTTCAAGTCCAAATCTTTTACGATCATGTCAACTTCTCAACTAAGCAATCCATCGACCAAGCGGCCGGTGGCAAACTTAGTGATCTCACCGTGGAAGAATCATGGGGTACAATAGAGGACCTTGCCCTCTATGACAACGAAAGTTGGAATGACCCCCGTGAGTTGCCCAAAACCGTCAAGGCAATCTCCTTGCCTCCCATTGACTCACAAACTTCCAATCGTATGATGCTCGAACTTGAAGATCAAGTCAAATTCCTAATGAGCTCCTACGAGAACCCTAAGTCTTCACACCAAGTGAACAAAGTCTCTTCCTTGTGTGAGCTATGTAGTGGTCCCCATGACACTCGTACTTGCACGAGGCTCCCCGAACAAGCTTCCGTTGACTATGCTCCTCGCGTACCAATGGAATAGGAGGGAGATTCCTCACAACACCTGGACCTAGGACTTTCAATGATACCCGAGAAGCAGGGAGGGGCAAACCCGACTATAATTGGGGACAAACCAAAGAATTCACCTCTAATGATTCCCCATGGTCCCACGACCCTAGCCAACAAAACATAGAAGGGATGTTGCAAAACCTAGTTACATCTCAAGAAGCTCAAATAGCCAAGCTTTCGGATCGCTTTAACCAACAACAAGCCGAGATGGATAGGAAGATAGATAACCTTTTGAAATCCATGACCAATAGTGATAGGAAGACCACCAAAAAGGTTAATGCCATCTCGACTCATTCTCTCGAAGCTTCCGGTGTAAAAATCAAGGACCCAAGTAAGTATTTCGAAACTAGGGAACCCTCTTCACTCAAGCACGTTCAATTTGTCAATACCGTCACCCTAGTGAAACCAAATAGGAATAGTGACGAAGCGAACCATGAGACTATGCTTGAGATTAGTGAAAATCATAAGGATGAATCAACCAATGAAGTAGACAAAGTAGGTGATGAATACTTCAATAAGTTTCCTACGGAAGAGGGACTTTCACGCCGCCCACACTTAGTACGCGACCTTCATCACATGTATGTTAGGAGAAGCCCTCGAATCATCTTTGGAAATCCTTGGAATCTCAACATACCATGTTGCATAGGACATCGTTTCGTGGCAAAGGCCTACATTGATCGCAAGTCCCCAATAAACATCATGACTAGCATATACTATAATTGGGTGATGAAGAAACCTATCCCAAATAGGCAAGACCCCGATGATCCTAGAGTTAGTTGTAATTTTCTTGGTAGATTTAAGGGATTGCCCGTCTATGTAGGTAGTTTCATGTACCTTATGCATTTCTTAATTGTGGAGGATATTAGTACGACCATAGATCCTAGCTTGTCCCACGTAATTCTAGGAAAGCCATTCATAGAAAACACTGGGATGACTTATGATCTATCGTTAGGGATAGTTAGATTCAAGGATGAGACCGATGACGTAGCTTACCAAATGCCATTTAAGATTGAGAATTTTTTTATCACTATCCAACGATAAAAAAGAACTTAAGTTATTGGTTTACTATAGGAATGAGGAGGATAAGGAGAAAGGAGTAGATTATGTGATGAATAAGATTTTTGGGTTCTATAAGGATTGTTTGAAATAGAACCGATTGGGGGGAATATGACTTTTTAGAAAGATGTATAATAGGGCATTACTATAACATGGAAAACCCCAATAGAGATCATTATGAGGAAGAAGGTGACGGAAATGAAGTCACGTAGGAGCACGACTTCGAGTCTAGCTACAAGACTCATAAATAAAGAAAAGTGCTTCGTGGGAGGCAACCCATGCTTAATTGTTTGCTTTTTGTGTGTCATATATCTTTTTCATTGTTGTTTATTCTCATGTTTGAATTTTTGAAAATGCTTTATTTTGTCTTTAACCTCGTCTTAATTACATATAAAGGTATTTTACAAAAAGGATAAGTGTAGGGAAGATTACATACGTTTTTAAAAGAACGTGAACATGACAATTACAACTAGTGAAATTGATGTATACGTGTGTTTGTTAGAGTCAAATGCTTGTATCGAGTCATAATGGATGTTTTGCAGGAATTTTTCCAAATTCTAAAGATGTAATTTTTCCAGAATTTTTCCAGGAAAATACAGCAGACCATTTTCTGTCATTACAACCTAACGGCGTCAGGATTAGAACCTGACGCAGGATTAGAACCTGACGCATGATTAGATCCTGACGCAGGATTAGAACCTGACGCAGGATTAGAACCTGACGACGTCATGTCAAGCAGAAACAGCTTATAAAATTTTCTCGTTTTCTATGCTATGTATAAATTTTTGGAAATTCTCAGGTCTTAATTTTCTAGAAAATATACAAATATCCATTCCACAAGCATTATATCTTAGTTTAGTTGTGTCATATATAGTTTTACCGCCGATTTTACGTGAAGGTTTCGTCTGTTTTCTTAAAGTGTGCAGGTTATATTTGGCAAGAAGAAGAAACTCAACATTGGATAGAGCTTATCACGTACACATTCTTCTTGGGAAAGAATTTAACCACTACTTCACACGGATCCTACCGAGCTAATCAGGGGAGTATTAGTTTCTGTCTCTTTTACTTACCTTCCTTTATCATAACTTTAATACTTTCGGGGAACATTGGGGACAATGTTCAGTTTAAGTGTAGGGAGGGAGAATAAAACGGGAACTTAGAAACTATGCGTATCCTTGATTATTTGTCTTCTCCTTGGTCACTTGTGCAATAAGCTATGAGAGATATTTGTTAGGGCAATTTAGCACCAAATTTAAAATTTTTTATGACATGCACGAGCAAATATTTTAGTCTTAATAAAGCGTCTCATTGATAGGAGTTATATGACTAGCACAAAAACCGTTTACCACTCAAATTTCACCCCAAAAATGTGAGGTTTGCCCTTAGATCTTTAGGAATAAAAGCATTCACCTTTAATGCTTAGAGAGTGTACCGGTAGTATAATAGATTCTATAACTTGTTTTGTGATGCATTCCGAGATCGCTAGTGAGACTACACTTGTGTAGTTAGGAATAACTAAATGATAAGAGGCATTAAGATAACCCTTGTTTGAAACCCGTATTATAATTACTTCTTCCACATCGGTCGAGTAATTACCCCACACCCTTGCGATGTACTCATCTTTAGTACACGATACCCCTAGTTAACCCCTCAGAGCCTATCCTTTTCACGGTTCTAGTGATGTTTCGGTTTTCCAGAATATCTATGAAGATCATTGTTTACAATCCACCCTCAAATGTACACCTAAATCTCCTTACCCTACCTTGTATGCACTCACCTTTAGTGCATTATTGTTATCATACTAAACCCTTAGTTTAATTATCTAGTTACTTGCATGGTTGCTAAGTCGAGTCATATCTTTTGTACACATTTTTGGGATGATTGGGACTCATGGGTAAAAGTAATATTTTATGGATTGACAGGAAGTAACGTTAAATTCAAATTCCCTTTATTTACGTAATTAAATACTCAAAGTGTTTTGATCTTTTCAAATCGAGTCAATTAGTGTTAGAGAAATAAAAGCTCAAATGTAGGGATGCTCCTATAAATCCCTTATATTTTGATATTATCTTAAAGGATGGTAGGGTAAAAGTGTATGCAAAAAAAAAAAAAAAAAAAAAAAAGGTGTTGAAAAAAAAATCGGAAAAATAAAATAAAATAAAAAACATACGGGCTACCATCCTACATCTATCTTTATGTTTATGTTTTTCAATTTATGTATGTTTGTTTTAAATTATTTAGAGTTTAGTGAGTCGAGTCTTGGCTTAGCAACGCCACACTTTTCATGTTTGTAACATAAGATTTTTGACTTGCCACCACTAAATCGCCTATCCAAAAAACCCCTTTGTTTCCCCACCATAAGCCTAACGTTACAACCCTTGAAAAGACCTCTTTGATAGTTGTTCCTAGGTACTTACGCCAAAGCGGTGGAGGTTTGATCTAGTCTCAAGCCTATGGTAATCTATGTATTACGCCAGGTAATGAGTGTTTATCTTCTATTTCCATTTACTATATTTCATATACACCCGAGAGATGAGAGAATCCAAAAACCCCTTGTGAGGTGCTAGTATATAATTTCCGTGCTTGTTATGACTATTGCGGTTCTTTTACTTGTTTTGAATTGTGTTAAACTTATGCTTCATGCCCCCTAAGTTATAAATTGATTAGCCAAAAGCACATTTTCTTGAGGACAAGCAAATACCAAGTGTAGGGATATTTGATAAGGATTTAAAACGTACACTTTTAAGGGGTCATTTAAGCCCTTAATCGACCACTTTTATATCCGTTACTGCTTAATTTCATTCCTTTTCACTTTTTAGGTCTCTTGGAAGCAAAATGCTAGCGGGAATGATGCATATTTGGACGAAAATGAGTGAATACATGAAGAAAATGGCAAAGCCAAGATCGAAGACACTCAAGCTGCTAAAACTGAAGCTGACGTCGTCTCAACTAAAGGGCGACGCCATCCCCCTCTACAGATTTGATAATAGATGCACCTGACGGCTCAGTAGACTTTTTGCTCAAATACACCTGACGGCGTCAGGCTTTGAAGAGGAAGGGCGTCGCTAAAACTTTTCATCTCAGACGGCCCAGATCCAGAATCAGACGACGTCCCTGCTGAAGCCCGACGACGTCACAATTACAACGTCACGCCATCCCATCGATAACTTGGCCAAGACAAAAACCCTAGTGACGGCGATCTGACGGTGTCCCACATATAAGGCAATACCGTCGCAAGTGTAAATCTATACATAGAATTCGATTTTTCACTATTTTAAGAGGTAGACTTATGGAGTAAAAACCTTAAATGTTTGTAGTCCGACTTGGACAGTATCTTAGGGTCCCAAACCCTATTTTATACATCAAGATAAGTGTTTTATTCAATTAGTATCATTATGTCTTCCCTTGAATGTGTGTATTCTTGCTTGTTTAACATGTCCGACTAAATTTCTTGTGTGTTTGCTTAGATGTATGAAACCTAGTTGTTAATTATTGATTGGTTGTCTCTTATCTTAATTGTAAATGGCTTAGGAGTGCACTAGGCTATCATTGTGTTTAAATGCTTGATTAATCTTTTTGAACATTAGTTTATGAATCATTTAGCGAATTTCGTAGTCTAAACATCCAAAGATAACCTTAAAGTTAGTTTATGAATAATCTAGAGGACTTCGTAGATAATAACCTAAAGGTATTCTTAAAGAGTTAGGGCATAAGCATTACCTACGACCTTAGAAAACACAAAGCGTTAAGAATAAGGACGTGACAATTCAACCAACAATAAAAGATAACTAGGGAGTAATAGTATCTAGGTAAACACATTTTTAATCATCATAAGAGCGGACAATCAAAAAGACATAGCTACCCGTAGAAGTAATCGGTAGAAGTATCACCCCCAAACCAATTGCCCCGAGATTTTACCCTTAGCTTTCTAAAAAACATATAAAAGATAAAAAAAGAATCATCCTCAACCCCAACCTTTCGTAGTACACTTCTTGCTAGCATTCCGATTCCCCTAGAGAACGATATCAATACCCGAGGCTTACCCAATACTACACTACAACAATTAGGTTCACTACCTAGGGTGTTGAAAATCTTGCTCGACGAAGAGGAAGTTCCTTTGACCCCGAATGCGCTTCGTACGCGTATCACCAACCTAGGACATTTAGTAACTGAAATACTTAGAGGATTTAGTTACTCATTCAATGCTCTTTATCCATTGTCAGGGACCCTGAATGAGTCTACTCATTCAGTGAGAAGATGTGTTTTTGGGGATTTTATTCAGGGACCAGGAACCTTTTTCAGAGAGAACTGCTGAGATTAGGATTGGTTATCAAGTTGCTGACTTTCAATATCAAGCATTCCCAATTCAGATTTCAATCTCCTGAAGGTAGGTTCATCCAAAGGTTTGGTGAAGATATCAGCTAGCTGATATTCAGTAGGGATGAAATGGAGTTATGTGTCTCCTTTCATAATGTGGTATCTGATAAAATGATATCTGATATCAATGTGTTTGGTTCTTTGGTAAAGGACAGGGTTGTTGGAGATAGCAATAGCACTCGTGTTATCACAGAAGATGGGTACCATCTTATACTGGATTGCATAGTCACTGAGTTGACTTTTCATCCATAGCACATTGGCACAGCATCCTGCAGTTGCCACGTATTCAGCTTCAGCTGAAGACATAGCCACTGATTGTTGCTTTTTAGTACTCCAATAGACAAGCTTTCCTCCAAGGAATTGACAGGATCCTGAATTACTTTTTCTATCCATGTTGCAACCAACATAGTCAGAGTCAGAATAGCCTTTGAGGTCAAATCCTGAACATTTAGGATAGTAAAGTTCAAGACTTGGGGTTCCCTTCAGGTATCTGAGAATTCTTTTGGCTGCAGAGAGATGGGATTCCTTAGGATTAGACTGATATCTTGCAATCAGACATACTGAGAATTGTATGTCTGGTCTAGAAGCAGTGAGGTACATCAGTGATCCTACATTCCTCTGAAGTGAGTTTGGTTGACTGATTTGCCAGTGAGATCTTGTCCAAGATTATTTGAAGGGACCATTGGAGTCTTCATTGAGGCACAATCAGAGATCCCATATTTCTTCAAGATATTTCTGGTGTATTCTCTTGACTAATGGTGATTCCTTTATCAGTTTTCCTGATTTGTAGTCCAAGGAAGTATGTGAGTTCACCCATCATGCTCATTTCAAATTTCTTTGTCATTAGTTTTTCAAACTGTTTGCAAAGAGTGTAATTTGTTGAGCCAAAGATGATGTCATCAACATATACTTGAACTAGTATCACATCTTGTTTTGTCCTATAGATAAACAGGGTGTTGTCTATCTTTCCTCTGACAAACTTGTTTTGGATCAGGAAGGCTGAGAGAGTTTCATACCATGCTCTGGGAGCTTGTTTCAGTCCATACAGGGCTTTGTTAAGCTTGCAGACATAGTCAGGGTACTCACTACTCTCAAAGCCTGGGCGTTGCTGAACATAGATATCTTCCTTGAGTTTACCATTCAGGAAGGCACTTTTGACATCCATTTTGGTAAAATTTGAAGTTCATGTATGTTGCATAAGCAAGGAATATCCTGATCGCTTCCATTCTAGCAACAGGAGCAAATGTCTCATCATAGTCAATACCTTCTTATTGATTGTAACCTTTGGCTACAAGTTTGGCTTTGTTTTTAATGACAGTGCCGTTTTCATCAGTTTTGTTTTTGAAAACCCACTTCATTCCTATGACAATGACATCCTGAGGACATTTGATCAAAGTCATAACTTTGTTTCTGTCAAATTTTTGAAGTTCTTCTTGCATAGCCTGAACCCAGCTAGGATGTTTCAGAGCCTCAGTGACACTTTTGGGTTTTATTTCTGAGAGAAATTCTGCATACAGACATTCATTGGCAGAAGCTGCTGATAATTTAGCAGCCATGCTCCTTGTGAGCATGCCTTCAGTAGGTTCTCTAATGATGTGTTACAATCTCAATGTCTTGAGATATTGTCCACTTACTTTGTGGTCTAGGATCTGAGCTTGATGAGGTCACTGGGAACTCAGGAATGGGTTCAGGGGCTGGAGCAATAGAAACATGAAGATCATTTGATGAGGTAGTTTGTTGTTCAGGTTGAGATTCGTGAATTTCAGGTTCCTGAACATTTGGTTCAGTGTGACCTATCCTAGTAGGGACTGATGGAGTATCAATGAATTCACTGATTGTTGGTTGAGGGAGATTGTGAGGAAAAATGTAGTATAAGATGTCAGCATCTGCTTGATATGAGGAATTATTTTCATAGTTGAACTCATTAGGAGGGTATTTAGATGAGTCATCAATTCCTATTTCTTCCACTGAGGTATTGGAGAACTTAATGCTTTCAGTGCTCTCATCAAAGGTGACATGGAATGTTTCCTCAACTTGTTGTCTTCTGGTATTAAACACCCTGAAAACCTTAGACATCAGTGAGTAAGGTTTTCCATCATCAACTTTTGCATCAAATTTTCCTAAGTGATCCTTGTGATTATGAATGAAAAAACCGAAACCGAACCAAAAACCGAAAAAACCGATCCAAAATAACCGACCGAAATTAAAAACCGATGTTTGGTTTTTTACTTTTCATATAACCGAAGTTTCGGTTCAGTTTCGGTTTTGATATAGAAACCGAACCGAACCGTTTCATTAATTATAATATATTTTCTTTATAAATATATTCTTAATTACTAAATTGTCTAAATTAGTAAAAGGAGGGATCAAATTTAAATATGGTTTGGAAAAACCAAACGTCAAAACAATTAAACACAGATAATTATTCGGTTTCCTTGGGAACTAAATGATAACCCTAAATCTATCTTCTCCTCTACTGAAACTTTGAAGGTCTGAAAGTGAAATTTACATTTTACAACCTCCATTGCCATTTAGCCTTGGTCCAACTTTGATCAGTTTAAGGTTTATTTTTATTGGTAAGTCTATGTTAGCCTTGGTGCAACTTTGATCAATTTTATTTATGTATGTATGGATAAAAGTAATGAAAGATAATTTAGCATGCCTTGAGGTAGTCGGTCTTCTAGAAAATCATGTTAAGACTCATGAATCCTTTGTCATGAACTTGTATAGTTTATCAGTTATGCTATTTCTTATGCTATTTTTGTGTATCAGTTTATCTTGTTATCCTTTGTCATGTACTTGTATAGTTTATCAAATGTGCCATTGCTGGAAACTGGAAAGAACATATACAATTATACATTAATTATAGTTGTCTAAAATTTCTTATTTATTTTAGTTGATGGAACCATCATGTATCAAGGCATTCGAAGCTCGAAGTATGGACAAAAGGAAGGCACCAGTCATTGATGTAGATAGTTAAAATGCGAATGAACACGTTAATGAGAATATTGATAAAGGTGTTAATGAATGTGTTGATGAGAAAAAAAAAGAAAGGTCGATTTAAATCATTTGTGTGGGATCATTTTTCGAAGGTCGAAGAGGGTGCTACCACAACTACATGTCCTTATTGTGGTACTGCCTTCACCGCGAAGTCAAAGCAGAATGGTACTAGCACCTTAGGTCATCATTTAAAATTTGTATGTGTAACTTCACCCCTTTATAGAACTAAAGATAAGAAGAAACAAGCAACAATAAGTTTCAAGCCTGCTACTATGGGTGAATCTGGAGGTAGTTTAGTTTCTCACTCTTTTAACCAAGAACGTTGTAGAAGATTCGTAGCTAGGATGTGCATCAAAGACAATCAACCCTTTAGTATTGTTGAAGATGAGGGATTTTCGGAGTTAATGTGGGAAGCAAATCCTGAATTTGAACTTCCGTCTAGGTGGACGGTTGCTAGAGATGCTTTATCCAAATATCAAGAAGAAACACAAAAGCTCAAAAAAAATTAAAAAAACCAAACCATGTGTCTCACTACCGACACATGGATGTCCGTGCAAAACTATAACTATATGTGTCTCACGGCTCATTGGGTTGATGATAGTTAAAAATTAAGAAAGAAAATTCTTAATTTTTGTCGAATATCAAATCATAAGGGTGTGACGATAGGAAACTTAGTTTATCGTTGTTTACAAGAATAGGGTATTACTCGTGTTTTTACGGTCACGGTTGATAATGCGTCATCTAATGATGGCGCAATTAGGAGGTTACACACTTTGCTTAAAGGACCTAAGGCAATCTTAGATTGCAAGTATATGCATTTAAGATGTTGTGCTCATATCATCAATCTAGTGGTAAGAGATGGTTTAGAGGAACAAAATTCTTCTACTTGCAAAATTTGAAATGCGGTGAAGTATTTGAGATCGTCAAACTCGACAAACATGATGATCAAACATTTATCGTATCTTCTTCTTCTAGTCCTAGTGAAGATGATAGTAGCATGAAGATCGACCTTGATGATGGGTTTTCAAAGTATTTGGAGACCCAATATGGTGAAGGTGATGATTATAGTAAAGTAGATATTTATTTAAAGGATGGGGCAGAAAAAAGGGGGGATAATTCATTTGATGTTTTAGGATGGTGGAATAAAAATATGGTGAAGTTTCCAATATTATCACAAGTAGCTAAGCATGTGTTAGCAATGCCAATATCGACCGTTGCATCGGAGTTGGCATTTAGCACCGGTGGAAGGGTTATCGATAAATATAGAAGATCTCTTACCCCTAAGACCACGGAAGCTCTCATTTGTACACAAGATTGGTTACGGTCTACACCGGCGGATTTGCAAGATATGCCCGTTAATGGCTTACCACTTGAAGAGATGCTGGAAAATTTGGAGAAACTAGAACTTGGTAAGTAATGAAACTTTGTGGAAAACTAGAAGGGGGGTTGAATAGTTTTACCAATTAAAACTTCCTTTTAAACTATTTAGATCGACTTATGTCAATCTATTTGGTTGTGTGTGTTGGATGTTGATAAACAAGCATATAAAGATATGTAATGAAAAGATAAGAGTAAGAAGCACAAAACCACAACGCAAGTATTTATAGTGGTTCGGCTACAAGGACACCTTCCTTGCCCTACTCCACTCCCCGAGTCACCTACTCGAGAGTTTGTAATCACTACACCAATCTCCTTATGGCGGAGAAGCCTTCACAACGTCGCTTAACCTTTTTCCGGTACAAAGCTAAATACCGAGTTCTTTCACACCAAGGCGAACCACACCTAACACAACGTCGCCTACCCTTTATACGGTGCTAGGCTAACCACCGAGTTCTTTCACACCTTAGGTGAACTACACCTTCACAACGTCGCCTACCCTTTATTAGGTACTAGGCTAAGCACCTAGTTCCATTGCAATGGAGGAACTACTACCACACTATACCAACGACTAATCCCAAAGGAGATCTACTCCTTTACAACATCATCAAGGACATCAATATCCTTGGATCTAATGCTAGTCTATCTAGTACATCGAAACACACCATATCGAATGTACATCTAAGGCACCTTTCACTAATGCCTTTGATTAGATCTACAAGACACCTTTCACTAATGTCTTTGATTAGATCTGCAAGACACTTTTCACTAGTTTCTTGTGTCTTCACTTCTAAGCACCTTTCACTAATGCTTCTTGTCTTGACTTCTAAGCACCTACCACAAGTGCTTATCCTATAGACGATAGATACCTTTCACTACTATCTTCGTCTTGACACTTGAGACATCTTTCACTAATGTCTTTAACACTACGCTTCTTTGAAGAAAGAAAGGGATCATCAACAAGAGGACTTCAATAGCCTTGATGATGAGGAAGCTTGGCAACTCATGGACTTGAGCTTGCTCGACTTCAAAGGTGGTGATCTTCCCTTTAAGAGGAACCTAAAAGATCACACAAAAACAAAACTACAAACATAGATCTCTTGGATCTAAGGTTAGTGAGATTTAACTCAGGGGAGAAAGTATGTTGGATAGGGGTGAGATTTAATGAAGAAATGGCTCACTATTTATAGAGGAAAAACCTACTGTTTCCCCGGATCCCACGGATCCCTTCCACTTGGGATCCGGCTAGCACAAAGCTAGGGATCCGTGGTCCGCTCCTCTTTGCCCATGGGTATTTTGGGTTATGGGTCATGGGTCATGGGTTATGGGTTGATCCATGGTTTTCAATCTAGATACAATGTACCTTAAGGATACATTGAACTTGTGTAAGTGGTATATATAAAACCATGGGTTATGGGTCAAAAACCTTTTGCTAGTTTTTATCTATTTAGTATATACTTGCTTTTACCCATTTTAGTATATACTTGTTTTTACCCATTTTAGTGTACTTAATATAAGTATGTATTAACCCAATATGTAAACACTAGTTGTTGTACATATGTATCTAACTCATAGAGTTACTTAAACTTGTTAAGCCAATATGTAAACACTAGTTGTTGTACATGTGTATCTAAAATATAAAATCACTTAATCTTGTTATAGTGTTTTATATGAAAACGTAAGTGTGTTATAAAACTATTAGTTCAAACCATTTACGTATTTTATTTGTTTCGTTAATATGATTTTACTTTTGTTATCGACAAAACATTAGAAGATCGTAAAATATAAATAAACGTTTTTACGGCTTATTTGTATTAACAATCTCCCGCTTTTTGTTGATGACAAAATATAAAATTATTTTAAGGAAAAGCTAAAATTCGCAAATGTTTGAATTTGTAGTTTTTACTTTCTTCTCCCCCTTTTTGTCGAAACAAAAAGTGTTTGAAGAAACTAACACAATTTTTATAAGAAAAATTATAAAAGATGTAATGAGAGCAAGTGATGGGAATGGTACTCGTCTTAACTCCCCCTTGACGAGTCCATCCCTTTGAAAAAGGGCGTCAAGGACATAATGTAAAATAAGCTACTTGTGTTTGCAATTAAGTTTGCAAATGGTTCGTCTAAGTGACGAAAACGTGCTCCCCCTCGAATATTGCAAAGTTGCAATGGGAAGTTATGAAATATAAATCAAATGTTGCAAGTAATTTTGCAACGTATTGTTTTGACACCAAGCTCCCCTAGCTTTAGGATGTCAAAAACTTTACGTGTTTAATTGAAAAACTGCAAAACAAGGGTTAGAAAACAAGTATAATTTACAATTTCCGGAAAATGTGATAAAAAAACATTCTGACTTCACGGATCCCACGGTTCCCTTCTAGTAGGGATCCGTCTAGGCAATACTGAGGGATCCGTCTGGCTGATGACTAAAATCAGCAAAGGTGATATAACAAGTAATGATATCACACAAATGAGATATGAGTACAAAGTAATCATATGCTCAACGAAATAACAAGTAGCATGTAATTCCATTTAATAAAACAAGAGTTATGATATACATGACTCAAAAATAAGAAAATAGACAATACATAACTAGGAATTTCTTAGACCAACTAACGCTTGAAGCTTAGACACCACTATAATCCTCTAGCTAAAGTTATGTTTAGGTTTAATCCCGTCGAAACGTTCGAGGAGATGATAGAACATGAAACGTTGGTCTTCTCGTACTTCATGTATCAAACTTTCAACATGTTGACAATGATAGCAATCTTTGTCATGGCTAGGTAGTGGTGGTGGATGAAATGAAGTGGCTAGATTCAAAGGATCAATTGAAGTGGTTTGAGGAGCCTCGAATGATGGAGGGATTGGTGGAGGTCCATTTAGGAATGGTTCGATCAAGAATGATGATGGTGGTAAAGATGTGTCAACTTCCATAAGGTCGGGTGGTTGACTTTGGTGATTTCTTATAATCCAAATGGGATTATATGATGGAAACGGCGAAAAGGAAGCCGGAGTAAGTGTTGACTCAACACCTTGATTTTGAATCATTGTTCCTCCTAATGAGGAGAATGTTGTTGGCGGAAGCGGATGAGACGGCCTAGGTGGCAAGTCCTCTAAATTGTAGAGGTGAGGTGATGATTGTGGGGATGTAAAAGAGATAGCTCTAGGAACCAATGGTGATGGTTTAGTGGAGATGATATTGTTTGGCCTAGGAGGTATGGTGGTGTTTGGCATAGGTAATTTTGTGGGTACTAACCTTCTAGGAATTGGTTTGATTGGATGATGAAGGTTTGTTGGTTTGACCGGAGATGATTCGGTTGAAGAGATTTCGTGTACAACACGAGCCCTTTTGATGGGTGGTTCTTTGGTGGATAGGTTGTTACTTGGGGTTTTTCTCATGATGAGATGATTTTAAGGGATTGCAAAAGCTGAAAGTTAGGATGAGAGTGATGACTATAGAGATCCTAGAAAGGTGGTTTATAAACCAAGAGATTTGGAAAGTGCATTTAAGCCTTAATCCACTAAGATTCATTGGAATGTGATGATTAGCATGCACAAGAGTCAACTACAGAGGTTGTGCTGTTCTAGGAACTCATTTAAGATGAGATGGAGTGTTTGAGTTAGGAAGATGAGTTGAAATGATTGTTTTACCAAGATTTGTCATAGACTGTCATCCGGATCCCACGGTTCCCTTCTCAGAGGGATCCGTCTAGGCTAGTTCTAGGGATCCGGCGTTCAGCAGTTTATGAAAGAGTGGAAATGATGTTTCTAAGATCCTAGACCTATATCACCTTGAGTGTTTCAGTTCTCCCAAGTGTTTTAAATGATGGGGTGCTTAAGTGTTTGAAGGCAATGAGTGGTGTAGCTAATGATTGTTATTTATGGAAGGATTTGGAACTTTCAATAAGTACCAATGGATGAGCAAGGATGACATTAAAGATGTCAATTTAAGTTAAATGAAACTAAATGGTCCTAGGGATCAGGTTGTGTCTTAGGATTATGTTTTGGAAAATATCCTAATGGTTTTGAGATGGGAAAAACTAGGATTTGATCAACTTTGATCAATTTTGAGGTGAGGTTGATTAATGATCAATATTGTCATAATCGAAGGATTTCTAACCTAGTTGTGAGGGATCAAAAAAAATGAAGTGTGAGTTTTGAGAGCGGAAGAGTGATGGATTGAAATGGTAGATCAAACAAAGTCTTAGAATGTGATCTATGTGAGTTGGAAAGTGTAGGAAAGGTCAACCTATCTTGATAAAGTCTTAATCAATCTTAAGACACTATGTTTAGCTTAGTGTGAGGTGTTCTAAGGATGTGTTTGACATATAATGCTTGCAATTGTATTTTCTGTTTTGCCGGATCCCACGGTTCCCTAGATGTAGGGATCCGTTTAGTACAACATTTGGGATCCGTCTATCTGCTAGACAGAACCTTTACTAAAGGTATGCAATGATCTTTGACAATGCATTATATTCCAAGTTTTGTTTAAAGGAGTTCTAAAACTAGGATATCAAATGTAAGATGTTTTATTTCACGAAGGAGATAGGATTACATTGATAACCAATGAGTAGAGTAGAATTGATCCTATTTGACTATTCTAGGTTCCTTGAGTGTCTTCGCTAGGAGGATCATTATGTGTTTGATGGGTATTGGTGGAATCAAGAATGAAGAAAGTCTTCATGTGAGATATGTTTAGCGGTTCCATCATCTTGTTCACAAGTACGTACAACGGACTTTGAAATTGAGGATGGAAGTGCATAACATTGTGATAGAGGCGTGTCAAGAACATTCCATAAGGGATGAGTTTATCCTTGGAGCCTTGAAGGTTTGCAATTCGCCTTGCGAAGAAGTAGGCGAGATTGTATGGTTGTTGTGTTAGCAAACAGTACAACATGTGAGCACAACAAGCGGGAAGAATATCTCGATTTCCCCTAAGACTCCAAACATTTTCACGTAGAATGAGAGCGACAGGCTTGTACTCTTCTCGGATATCCCGTGTATGGATAATGTTTGGATTGGAGTAATATGGTCGAGGTTTGCATATCATGCGTGTTAATTCTTCCGGAGAGGGTATGTGTGAACAATATGGACTATTTTCTTCACGAAAATTGAAGAGAGAATCAAGAGACCAATCTTCGGTGAAAGCACATTGTCCATGGTTTGGAATTCGGAGGATGTGAGCAAAATGCCCAAGGCTTAAAGTGAATTTTTGGTTTTTGATATAAAACCAAAGAGATAGAGAGCGATCCTCGTTACGAACGAGTTCCACTTGACGGAAGAATTCCATTATGAACGTTGGACATATCTTCTCGTTGATTTCAAGAAGACATTCTAGTCCTATGGCTCGGAAGGAGGTATTGATACCTTCTTCGAATTGTAGAGAGGTGTCTACAATACGTCCTTCATGGAAGTGACGGTTTTCGAGATTATTGAACCCACGGACATGATTGCCAGGTGTGTTGGGCTCAAGGGAAATGTTCGGGGTGTAGACGCTAGTGAGTGAAAAATCAAACTCGTATTCATGCGTCATAGTTGAACCTATAGAAGTGATAGGTTAATAAGGGAAGACGTTTATGGTCAACCTATAATAATCTAACGTTTTTATTAGATATTCTATTAACAATTAGTATTTAGATAACCCATGGTTTTGAAGCTCTAGTGGATTATTATTTTTTAGAAAGATAGTGATTTTTAATCTTGCATGAAAACTGTTTTCCAGTAGGACGGATCCCACGGTTCCTTTTCAAAAGGGATCCGGCTAGTGTAACTTCCGGGATCCGTGGATCTGTAGTAACAGAACCAGTTTTAATAAAAAATTAGGTTTTACGGTTATTGTACCATGAAGTATGTTTTATCCTACATTTTCTTTTAGCATGCATACATGACATCTAATGTATCACGAAAGAATATAACACATATAGATCAAAAGAAATGAAACACACATAATAACACAAACATCCTAGATAAAATAGATAATTAATAATATTGCATTTCAATGCTAAGGATGATACAAAGGATTGGGTAAATGACCCCAATATAGATTAACAACACAAAGTAAATGTCTCCGTATGTGAACTTCATCATAGGGAACACAAGTGCGATGAGTGTTAGGGAGATGAGCACGAGTGCGATGTAAACCATGTTGATGACGGATCTTCTTGGTTTAGGAAGAGATGGAATGAGGAAGAAGATGAAGTTTTTGAATGAGAGGAAATTTTTGAAATTGGAAAATTTGAAAAGGTGAGGGTTGAAAAAGTGGGCGTCGAGTGGGTTTATTAATAGGGAATGAGGAATTTTTGAAATTCGTGTTTTTGTTTTATTAGAAGAAATAAAGCATAAGCTCTACATACTATGACTATAGACGAGAAAAATAACACGTATGTGAGAAACAAGCTTCCTAACGAAGCTACATGTAAATCATGTGTAAACACAAAAATCTACTCAAATAAAAGCCTAGCAAATAACACTTATATACTAAACAAGTATCATTTAGATATAAGTAGAAAGTCATACCTCGAATGCACTTAGGAATGTCTTTTACAAATGACAAATGTCACTTAGACGATTCCCGCTCTTTTGCGTCTAAAATACCTTCTTAAGGAAGGTATGCTTGTTACCAAGCAACTCCTAAAGCTTGGTGGGTATGAGCTTTGACTTAATCAATATCACAAGGAAGATTAGTGCAATTAAAATATATATATATAAAAAAATGTTGTTATCAACTCAACATCCAAACATATAGTTTTTGAAAAACATGGTGTTTGTTTTTATGAAAAAACCTTCTTTGTAGTTTTCAATTAACTATGGATCGTATCAAGTTTTTAAAGTACAATATACTTCAAGAAACTTGGTAACGATGCTCTGATGCCAATTGTGGAAAACTAGAAGGGGGGGTTGAATAGTTTTACCAATTAAAACTTCCTTTTAAACTATTTAGATCGACTTATGTCAATCTATTTGGTTGTGTGTGTTGGATGTTGATAAACAAGCATATAAAGATATGTAATGAAAAGATAAGAGTAAGAAGCACAAAACCACAACACAAGTATTTATAGTGGTTCGGCTACAAGGACACCTTCCTTGCCCTACTCCACTCCCCGAGTCACCTACTCGAGAGTTTGTAATCACTACACCAATCTCCTTATGGCGGAGAAGCCTTCACAACGTCGCTTAACCTTTTTCCGATACAAAGCAAAATACCGAGTTCTTTCACACCAAGGCGAACCACACCTAACACAGCGTCGCCTACCCTTTATACGGTGCTAGGCTAACCACCGAGTTCTTTCACACCTTAGGTGAACTACACCTTCACAACGTCGCCTACCCTTTATTAGGTACTAGGCTAAGCACCTAGTTCCATTGCAATGGAGGAACTACTACCACACTACACCAACGACTAATCCCAAAGGAGATCTACTCCTTTACAACATCATCAAGGACATCAATATCCTTGGATCTAATTCTAGTCTATCTAATACATCGAAACACACCATATCGAATGTACATCTAAGGCACCTTTCACTAATGCCTTTGATTAGATCTACAAGACACCTTTCACTAATGTCTTTGATTAGATCTACAAGACACTTTTCACTAATGTCTTGTGTCTTCACTTCTAAGCACCTTTTACTAATGCTTCTTGTCTTGACTTCTAAGCACCTACCACAAGTGCTTATCCTATAGACGATAGATACCTTTCACTACTATCTTCGTCTTGACACTTGAGACATCTTTCACTAATGTCTTTAACACTACGCTTCTTTGAAGAAAGAAAGGGATCATCAACAAGAGGACTTCAATAGCCTTGATGATGAGGAAGCTTGGCAACTCATGGACTTGAGCTTGCTCGACTTCAAAGGTGGTGATATTCCCTTTAAGAGGAACCTAAAAGATCACACAAAAACAAAACTACAAACATAGATCTCTTGGATCTAAGGTTAGTGAGATTTAACTCAGGGGAGAAAGTATGTTGGAGAGGGGTGAGATTTAATGAAGAAATGGCTCACTATTTATAGAGGAAAAACCTACTGTTTCCCCGGATCCTACGGATCCCTTCCACTTGGGATCCGGCTAGCACAAAGCTAGGGATCCGTGGTCCGCTCCTCTTTGCCCATGGGTATTTTGGGTTATGGGTCATGGGTCAAGGGTTATGGGTTGATCCATGGTTTTCAATCTAGATACAATGTACCTTAAGGATACATTGAACTTGTGTAAGTGGTATATATAAAACCATGGGTTATGGGTCAAAAACCTTTTGCTAGTTTTTATCTATTTAGTATATACTTGCTTTTACCCATTTTAGTATATACTTGTTTTTACCCATTTTAGTGTACTTAATATAAGTATGTATTAACCCAATATGTAAACACTAGTTGTTGTACATATGTATCTAACTCATAGAGTTACTTAAACTTGTTAAGCCAATATGTAAACACTAGTTGTTGTACATGTGTATCTAAAATATAAAATCACTTAATCTTGTTATAGTGTTTTATGTGAAAACGTAAGTGTGTTATAAAACTATTAGTTCAAACCATTTACGTATTTTATTTGTTTCGTTAATATGATTTTACTTTTGTTATCGACAAAACATTAGAAGATCGTATAATATAAATAAACGTTTTTACGGCTTATTTGTATTAACAAACTTGATTTAACTATGTTAATTTTTCCTACTATATGTTATGCTAATCCATTATTTATATTTGCTTGTAGATATGTTTTCTACTGGAAAAAAGCAACACAATGACTCTTCTCAACATGAAGTTTGAAGTCATGAAGTTGTTTACGTTAGAGTTTGAAGTCAAGAAACTATTTTAGAGATTGTGGTTTTATGTTTAGACGTTTGTGTGGCAATTTAAGATATTGTCGGATTGTTATCTTTTAAGTTGTTGGTTTTATTAAGTTGTTGTAGAAATCATTTTTTGTTATCATTTTTCTTGCTAATGAGTTGTATATGACAATTTTAGGCTACATCCTTACATCAGTTTTTGTTAACTTGTATGTAAGACAATTTTTGGGCCAAATTGGCCCACGTTGGGCCCAAGCCTAATTTAGTGGATAACCGACCAAACCGAGAAACCGAACCACGAAACTGACCAAAAACCGAAAAACCAAACCGAGAAAAACCGAACGGTTTCGGTTATGGTTTTGAGAAAACCGAACATTTGGTTTTTGGTTTCGGTTTTTGCCAAAAACCAAACCAAATCGAACCATGCACACTCCTACTTTTGACAATGATTGATCTGTTTTGAGTATATTAGGCTATTTTAACAGCTTCAGTCCAGAAGTGCTTAGCCATTTAGCATGGTTCTAGCAGCCTCAATGAGAGTTCTGTTTTTCCTTTCAGCTACCCCATTTTGTTCAGGGGTATAAGGAGATGAGAAATTTTGGGAAATTCCTTTTTCATCACAGAAGCTCTCAAGCTCCTGATTTCTGAACTCAGTACCATCTGATTTGTTTAACTGTAATGTCATTTTGGTTTTCAATCTTCCTGATGAATGAGTTTATTGTTTCAGCTGCATGACTCGTTTTTGGAAAGAGAGTCTACCCAAGTGTATCTTGAGAATTCATCAACAATGACAAGAGTACACTTCTCATGCTGGATTGATCTTGGACTTACAGGTCCAAACAGATCCATATACAAGAGGTGAAGGCAGCTTTTGATGGAAAATTTTGTTTAGTTTTTAATGATGCTCTGTGATGTTTGCCTTTTTCACAAGATGAGCATGGTTTATCTTTTGCAAATACAAGTGATGGTACACCAATGACTTTGTTTGGTTTTGCCAAGTTTTTATATTCTTGAAGTTCATGTAAGAGAGTCTCATGTGCCACAGCCAATTGACAGTTTCAGTGGCTGATAGCGTGGGTTTGGGGTCGAGAAAACCTCCTTTTCTACGAGCTAGTTTTTCAACCCTCTAGGTAGTGAACCTAATCGTTGTAGTGTAGTATGGGGGTAAGCGGGGATTGATATCGTTCTCTAGGGGAATAGGAATGCTAGAAAGAGATTTATGACGAGAAGGTGGGGTTGAAGATGATTCTTTTTTATTCTTTTTTATGTTTTTTAGAAAGCAAAGGTAAAATCTCAGGGTATATGATTGGGGGGTGGTACTTCTACCGATTTCACTACTTTAACTAATTATCTAATTTAACTAATTACTACGGATAGTTTATGCTAATTGAGGTGTGCTCGTATGGTGATTAAAGATGTGTTCACTTAGATACTATTACTCCATAGTTATCTTTTATTGGTCGGTTGAATTGTCACGTCCTTTATCTTAACGCGTTGTATTCCTATTAGTCGTAGGGGGTGCGTATTCCCTAGTTCTATGAATGTATCTCTCCTATAGAATACACGGGATCGGCAAGTATAATACTATCTTTCCCGAATATCCTATTGTCCTAAAGTACACTCACGCAATAAACACAACGATAGCCTAGTTGCACTCCTATGGATTTTATCAATTAAGACAAGAGACAACCTAACAACAATCAACAACTAGGGTTCATAGATTTAAGCAAACACACAAGTAATTTAGCTAGACATGTTAAACAAGCAAGCATACACACAATCAATTGAACATGGGGTAGACATAATGATAAATTGGAATAACAAACTTATCTTGATGTGTAAAATAGGGTTTGGAACCCTAGAATACTCTCCAAGTCGGACGACAACTGAGTTAGAGTTTGCTCTCCAAAATTCTACCTCTTAAAATACAGAAAAATCGAATTCTATATATAGATTTACAATCGCGACGGCGTCGCCTTTTACTAGCGACGTCGTCAAGTCGCCGTCATTAGGGTTTCGTCTGGGCTAAGTCATTGTTGGGACGGCGTCACTTGAGAGTTGTGACGCCGTCAGTCTTCATGCAGGACCTCGTCTGAACTATGGATCTTGGGCGTCTGGTGTGAAAAGTATGAGTGACGCCTTCCAGGAATAAGGCGTGACGCCGTCAGGCTTTAGACCAGAAATTCCGCTGAGCCGTCGCGTGCACTTTTTGATCAAGTCTTCATAGAGGAACGGCGTCGCCCTTTGAATGGGACGCTGTCAGGTGTAATGATCAGGCTTTGAGTGTCTTCGATCTTGACTTTGTCATTTTCTTCATGTTTTTGCTCCTTTTCGTCCAAATATGCTTCATTCCAGCATTTTTCTTCCAAAAGACCTAAAAAGTGAAAAGGAACGATTTTAAGCAGTAACGAATATAAAATATGTCGATTTAGGGCTTAAATGACCCCTTAAAAGTGTATGTTTTAAATCCTTATCAGTGGCTTTGGCAAAGAGACAAGTTCCATTATGAGAGAGAGTTGACATGTCAAGTACACATACATCATCTCTCCTAGGAGCTATAAGAACAACTTCTTTATTGGCATTGAAAATAGTACCTTGTTTATCATTGAAATGCACTATGTATTTTGCATAACACAACTGACTAACACTGATGAGATTATACTTCAGACCATTGACATATGTTATTCTAGAGAACACTATACCATTACAGTTTACTGAACCATAACCTTCAGTGGGACATGATGAGTGTGGGTCCTGGTTCCTTTACATATTAGTGCAGATATCCCTTCACACCAGTCATGCTCCTTTTACATCCACTATCAAGATGCCAAATAGGCTCCCTGGCATGTCTCTGCACAAATAGTAAATTGAGTTAGTTTCTCTTTCTAACCCACTTACTAGTGGGCTTGGGTCTGATGTACTATTTAAACTTTGCAATGGACTCATGGTCAGTGGTTGAGTGAACTGTGCTACCACATGTTTTGCACATGCTTACTGAGGAAGACTCAGTGATGCGGGGTTGTTTTTAACTTCTCCTTGCTTGTATGACCCTATCATGCTAAGATGTCTCATGTGCTGGATTTCCACATATTTCACAGCAGCAGTTCATGAGACAGTCATCAGGATGATGGTCATTAAAGCCATAGTGTGGACAAGGAGGAAAAGGTTTAGCTTTAGGCCTTTGAGCCTGCTTGGATGATGAAGCATACTGATGACCAAGGTTGGTATAACTTGCTTCATTGAGTGACCTTACATACTGTAAGTGATTAGAAGTTCTGTGATCTTCCTTTTTGCAGATCATGCAAAAGAGAATTCTGTAGCAATTATCAGTGGTATGGCTTGTATAATGGCACAAATCACACTTCTATTTGGGCTTTGAGTTGCTTTTTGACTTGGAGGAACTTGAGATTGGCTTTGGTTCATTGATTTTTGAATCAAGAACCTTCTCAGCTGAGTTCATCTTTTCTCTCAATTTCCTCACAAGTTCAGTCAACTGCTTGATTTGGTCTTCTTCAGTAGGAACCGAAGATGTGGAAGTCTCAGTAGGAACTGAATCTTCTTGGGTTGGTTTTACTGGTATTTTCAATATTGTTCTACCAAGGCATGACCTTTCTCTAGGAGAGTGAGGGTTGAATTGTAAAGGAGTAAGCTCAAAGCAAGGTGCAGCTCCCTGAAGAGATTTCAGAGGTGGAAGCGGTGCTTGTGATTCAGCTTCAGACTTAGTGATGTGTTTAGTACTACTGGGTACATCAGGGAGTCCAAGTATGATCTTGAGAGCCTGACTTTCAGGCTCAGGTATCCTTCTAGATCGAAGTTTGGAAGCTTACTTTCAGGGTTTACCCTTTCAACCCAATCACTGGATTTAGGCATCATCTCTTTTTCAGAGAGCAGACCAGCATACACAAAAGGTTTAGGACTTTTACCTTCACTGAGAGTATCAGTGAGTTGATCCTCACCTAGTATTCTCTTTTTGTTACTGGGGGCTTGAACAGTTTCATAAACTCTAGGGTTCTTAGTGGTCCAGCTTTCAATGATTTGTTTTCCTTCTTAAGTTCTTCCTGAAGAGCTTGATTACGTTTTACTAACTCAGAGTTTTGACTTTGCAGTATAACAGCCTCAAGTTTGGCTTGTTTTAAAATAAGCAATTCATCCCTACACTTATTTAATTCAAAATTTAACTTGTTATATTTGGAAAACAGATTTAATCATTGCTCTTCTATGAACTTAAGGTCAACATTAATATAATTCATGAAAGACTGCCAGTCTGAATCATCATCCATGGAAAGTAAAATGTTTACCTTCTTCATAGTGATGTTAACCCATTCACCATTCCTAGTGTGATTCTTTTCAACAGCTAGCTTGTCCTCTTTTGAGAGAGCCATCAGTACACTGACTTGCACCATTTCATCATCTGAGGAGACGGGCTCTTCATCCTAGTTAAATACTTCAGCTACCATGCCTTGTTTTTTCCCTGCACAGATTTAACATTTTGTGTAGTTTCTGAGGGAGTGGCCTCAAGAATGGCTAGTTTGGCCTTAGCTTTCCTATACTTAGCTTCAAACACAACAGCTTTGCTTTGGTTAGACTTGTTTTGAAAATTTTGGTGAGACTGAAAGAGCTTTGGTTGAAACTTGCTAAAAGCTAAGGACTGGTTTGACCCTGAGGGTTTGTAAGAGGGTTCAGAAATAGTTTTTGAAAAATAGTCTTTATCAAAGTGACCCTTTTTGTGACACTTAAAACACTTAGTGTTCTCATTAGCTTTAGCATTAGAAAAAATTTTGTTCCTTCTTATAAATCTTTTAGAATTAGCAAGGAGTGCCCTTTCGTGAAACTCAATGTTTAAATCATTCAGGTACTCCTTGCTAGTTCTCTCATCAGCCTCATCTTCAGAATTTTCCTGAAAATTCTGAACCACACTGTTTGAATAGAAAACAGTAGAAATGGGTGTTGAAGTGGTGGTCAGGGACTTTTTAACATCCTGAGACTTCTTCAAATCAGGGTATCGTCTATTGATGCGACGAATTTCCCCTATATTTCAGGAAGTTCAAGATTATGAATATGATTTGCATTTCTAAGTCTCTGAGAAAATTTCAACCACTTCTCAGGGAGACTGTTAACAAAACAAACATTAATTTCATGTTTGGACAACTTGAGAGTGTTTCTGAGTCTTTAGCCCTGAAGGTATTGTACTCAAGTTTCAGGTCCATGATCCTGTTTTCCTTGGTATTTGAGGGACCTTCATAGCTATAGAACAGGTCATTCCAGGTTTTTTGGTTGTACTACAGCTAATAACAGACTCCATTACATCATCACGAAGATAAGATATGATGATGCTTTTGAGTCTTTGGTCCTGGTTGACCACCCTCCTCTCATCTTGGGTCCACTGAGCTTCTGGTTTAGGTAAACCTTCAGTAGTCTTTGGGAAAAATGGACCTTCATTAATACACTTAATGTAATAAGGTTCCATCCCAGTCAAGTAGCAAAGCATTTGCTTCTTCCACTAGTTAAATTTGTCAACTTCAAGTCGAGGAGCAACAGCAACATAGGTTCCACCCTTTTTATCAACAAGTTAGGGAACTTCACTTTCAGCCATGTTAGGATCCTGATTTTAAAAACGTTTTTGAACGGCTTAGAAGGATTTTATAAATCAGCCTGCTCTGATACCACTTGTTGTTCCAGTATCACAATTAGCAAAAAACAGTAATAAATAGACTAAAATACACCGTTGGTCCCTAAACTTGGCAGGGTGCATCGCGATGGGACAAAACTCGGCCTTTTCATCGTGGGGAGTCCAAACCTTGGCCTTTAAATGCCAAATCAGTCCCTTTGACCAATTCTCTGTTAGTCAAAGTCTGTTAATGTCCAAATGAGCCTTGCACATGAGGGTAAAATCGTCATTTCATGTTTTGGTTTATCACCCTTCATCTTCATCTTCCTCACGTTTAAACCCAGATTCCGGCGACCTTAAACCCAGAATCCGGCGACCAAGAAATGATACTTCAAGAGCACATGTCTCCTCTTGGTTTCCTTCAACAGGTTCCGAAGTATTTATTTCACTTTTTAATTTCTCCACTCGTCAATTTTATACATTTATGTTTTTAATTTTGTAGGTTATCTCTATTATGATCAATTTTGTCACTAATGTTACATTGTGTTTTAGAGGAAAGTTACCTCGTAGCTCTGCTAGATTATGGTGAGCATTGGATTAGCTTCATATTACTGCTACAGCGACACATATTTCTGGATGTTCAAGAGCTTATATTTTCTTATTCAAATGGTAACTTTTTGATACCTTTTACTTATTGTTGCAAACAAAGCAATTTTCTTACAAAAAATGCAAACCTAAACACTACAGTTTGCAAAAACTAGCGATTTTTAAGAACCAGTTGCTACTTGATATGCAATGGTTTTTGTTTTTTGTTTGCATAAAAATGTATGTCTCATTTCTGCATATTCGCAAAAACTGATATTTGTTCATTTCCATAGTTGATCAGTTATTCACTTGCTCTTAACTCAAGTAACACAAATCATTAAAATTGATACAATCGAAATTCTCAATTGTATCTACAGTCTTTGGCACATAATCATAACTTTTAAACTTGTTAGCGCTGGACCTAAGCAAGCAGGAGCTACAATCTGTAGACGCACTTACATGTAAATGCATCAATCATACTATGTTTTAATTCAGTCGGGTTTGCATGGGAATAATACTAGAGAATACAGAACTCACCCAGAACACAAATTTTTGTTCACTGGAGATTTCTTACAACAAGGCACCTGGTCCATTTTATTGTTTTTTGGAGTAAACTAAACCGCTCTGCCCCCATGAAGATTTCCCTTTCCCACTGTTTCTATAAAGAACAATTTGGTTCCACAATATTAACTTGTTGCACGTAATGACACTATGACGCGTTCTTAAACATAGATTTCTATTAAACTAGGTAACTATTCAAAAGCTGTATTTTCGGAGCCGTTATCAGTTATAACATATGTTTTAGAAACGTATTAATCTTTGAGCTGGCTTTTTAACCATGCCACTTATATTCGTCTAGCGTTACAATGACAATGTATGGTGTACGGTGAACCATATCAAGAATTTTTAGTTTCTTACAAATTCATCCAATCCATTCAAACAATTACTATTGCAACTACTACGTTAAGTAGCCAAATTAACTTGAGGGAAAATAATTTGAAAATAAGGACAATGGAGTCTGATGCCTAATGACTACATATTTACTTGAGCATGAACTACAAGTTGACTTACGTTAAATGCTACCCACCTTTAGATCTCTTACTTGGACTTAATAAGTAATAACATATTTCGATTCAAAATAACCGATCCAAATTTGAAATACGGTATTTTTCGCCGGATTCTGGGTTTCTTGGTCGCCGGATTCTGGGTTTAAGGTCGCCGGAATCTGGGTTTAAACGTGAGGAAGATGAAGATGAAGGGTGATAAACCAAAACATGAAATGACGATTTTACCCTCATGTGCAAGGCTCATTTGGACATTAACAGACTTTGACTAACAGAGAATTGGTCAAAGGGACTGATTTGGCATTTAAAGGCCAAGGTTTGGACTCCCCACGATGAAAAGGCCGAGTTTTGTCCCATCGCGATGCACCCTGCCAAGTTTAGAGACCAACGGTGTATTTTAGTCTAATAAATACTAAGTGTGATTCATGACTGAAGTAAAGCAGTTTAAAATTCAGTGTTAACAAGATAAAACACAAAGAATTTTTCCAACGTTTATATTCTTTATTAAAACGAGTCAAAAAGAATATATTACCTAAGTGCTTGCGGAACAGCACTTGGGATTGAATGACATGTATGGGTGTGACTCCTCACTAAGCTTATGCTAAGTCTAAGCACAACTATTCAAGTACCACTGAGCTATCTCATGGACATAGTCGTATTTGGAGGAGTGAAAGATGCTTGTGTGTGTTTTTCACAATTAATGTACAAGATTGATCTTTCACTCCTACCTTATGGCTATTTATACAAGTATGATTGTTGACTTTATCCTAGAGGACAAACTGACATGGTTACAGAAGACAAAATACTATGTATTTTGTCTTTGTTTACAAAGGCTATATTGGGTAAGATACAAGGATGCTTTCTTCTTGTCAGTGATGACACTGATCCTGGTTGTTAGCGTTTCAGGGAAAGTTTGACTTTGGGTTGATAAGGACTTCGTCTTATATGTTCAAACTTATCCCGCCTTGTCCCGCCCATTCTTCAGTCTTCGTAGCCTTCAGTCTTGATCTTCAGTCTTGTCTTCAGTAGTAATAGTTGGCGAGGAGTTTTGGGATTCAGTGAGTTATTGTCATCACTCACTGAATCCACCATCTTCTTCTTGACTCAATCTTCACCCCTTGAGTTCCGCCTCACTGAGTGGAGAGACTTTTTTTCTTCGTCTCGCACTGAGTATCCTGAAGATGACTCACTGACTGTTATGCGCTCAGTGACTTGTTAGCGTTTAATGTTATAAACACTTAGGGTATTTTCTATTCAAATCCTAGAATTAAAGGGTTTGGGTATTCACTGAACCCAACAGTTATCACTAGTCATCAGTACCCATAAAAAAAATTGTACTCAAAAGCAACAAATTTTGTTCGCTACATAAAAAAACAAATATTGTCAAATATGATACTTTTTAAAAACATTTTCCTTTAAAAATACTGTAGCATATAATTTTTTTTTCCGCAACAACGTGTGGTCTTTATATTACTCGTTTCTTACAAATCTGGGTCAATGGACGGTACATCTTATGCCGTTTAAGGTTATTATTTGATTTAACAGGTAACTGAATATACAAGGTGTATTTATTTACTTGTACAATATCTATACTACATATAAAGTAAAAATAGTCAATGTTATAATGTTGAAATGTTAGAAAATGGTCAAGCCATGCATTTGGAAAGGAAACTATGACTTATATGACATCTCTGGAAAGAAATATGATTTATATGACACGTGTTTAAAAAAATAATAATAATAAAATAAATAATTGACCCGAGACGCTTAAAACTCGGTGGGTTGACTTGGTTTAATTTGACTTATTTTTTGACTTGAACGGTTTAACCGGTTGAACTACCAAGGTCGAAGCGGGTTTCAATACATTATATTTAATCTCAAGCCCTCAAACTTTTTTTATTTTTCGTTTATAAGTCATAAATTTTTTTTTATCACGAAAACTATCTGTCGCTATAAAACTTTGTGGCTATGCACGGATACTCGTCTAGTATATCTGAGTATCTAAGCTTAATTTCTTGATAAAACTGTTTTATGAGAAAACTCAAAAAAGATTCAATTCAAAACTATAGCATGTAAACAGAAAGTAAAGTTTGGAAAACGTATGAATTTAGGATCAAGAATATTGTGCGACGTGTCGATCACAACACGGAATAATTTTCTAACATTATTCTAGCATTTAAAAAGTAGTTTACCTACACTTCAAACATTTAAAACAGTTGAATTCAACTGAGACCATCCCAAATTTCGAATCCCTTTTTCCTCGAAACAAATAAATAAATCGGTTAGAATGCAATATTCCTCGACCAATTTTATCTTTATATTCAGGGAGTAATGTTGCTATTTTACATTCTTGTTTTATAGGTAATTATCGTTATGAACAATTGTGGTTAGGTAATAAAGGTTGTGGATTGTGTGTAGATAAAAGAAGTTAAAAGGATGGAGCTGAAAACATGAAAAGGTCCAGGCTATATAATCATCCCATTAACCAAACCTTAAACATATACACAATTATTTTCTCTCTTTTTCGATCTCTGATCATATTGTATTCATTCTTTCATATTCACTATGTTGGTGAATAAGTTGTTCTCATCAGTGGCAGATCCAGGATTTTTGACCGTGTGTAGCACGATTCTTTGCTCGATTCACTTCGTGAATAATTCTTAATTTTAGTTCCATCTGTTAGGGTAAAACTAGTTTTTTTCCCCCTTGAATTCGGCTAATATAAGTCTATTAAATCATACAGTAAACAACATTATTATAAGTAAATATGTTTTACGAAATATTAGGTAAACAAAAGATTTTGATATGTAATGGAAAAACTAAGTAAAAAATACCCAAGTCACCAGCCTTGGCCCATATATGGCTACGTATCTAATATCAACACTAAAAAATAAAGTACTACTCTATAAGAAAGTAAACTAAAAGACCAAATAGGACAAAACATTTACTAATCATAATCTTCAACCTCCCTATCTTTCATTATTTTTATTCAAAAACACAACTCAAAACACCTCTAAATCAAGTGTTGCACTTTCAGAAAATTAGTAAAATTCACAATAAATATACACTGCGTCCCCAAAAACCATGTGAGGCACGTGCCACAGGTGGATCGTATGTAGATCCGCCCCTGGTTATCATATGTTGGATAATAGAAGTTGTTTGTTGTTACTATTGTTTGTGTTAGTTGTTGTTAATTCTGGTTGAGTATTTCTACATGATATCAAATCCTTGATTTGACTGATTACTATTGGTTTGGTGATTCTACGGTGGTTCTTTCCCGACTGAGTTAGGGTTTCATTGTTAAGGTTTCATCGATTAGGGTTTCTTTAGATCTTGTGTTTAAGACGGTTAGGGTTTTGATTCACTGGTTAATTGGGTTGGAATTTGACAGATCTATGGTAGTTCTAAAATTAGGGTTTCATCTCAAACCCTAATTTTCGGAGGTTTTTTGTTCTTCATCTTCCGTTGCTATTTAATCACTGTATTATCTTCTTTTCCTACATGATCTTGGTAAAATCAGGACAATCTCTTGTGTGGATTTATCTGTTGGTTTTTTTATTTTTTGATAAATTGTTTTATAGTGTTTGCTAAGTTTGTTACATTCTTTATATTTGTTATATTGTTGGTTTTCTTGTTATTATGAGTCTCGGTGTTATTAATCTTGTTTGACCTGCTAATTAGTTGTAGTTTTTTAGAAGTAACTTTGACCTACCACTTAAGTTGCAAGGAATCATGAAGTTAAAGATTAAGTTGCTTGTTTTCTAACTTTCTGCCTAATTAGATTTAGTGTGTATTGAACGAGGTTTAAATATGCCAGCTAATGATGATACTAAACCACTTCCGGGTGGATCTAATAATGCTGGTAGTAGTGCTAGTGAAGATAGTACACTTATATTTGGTAATGAACTTTTCTTCACCCTAATGATACTAGTAGCACTCCCATTATTCCAATTAAATAGACTGGAACATAGAATTACAATGTCTGAAGTATCTCCATGACTATTGCTTTACAAAACAAGAACAAACTTGGTTTTATAAATAGAGAGTGTAAAAAAACAACTGATAAATCTTTACATAATCATTGCGAAATGTGTAAATTTGTTGTTCTTGCATGGGTCCTTGCGCCTATCTCCCAGGAGCTTTATATGGGTCAATGTTTTTCAAAAAAATCCTTTAATGTGTGGGATGAACTCAAGGAAACATATGATAAAGTAAATGGCAGTGGCATCTTTTTTTGCATCACCAAATCAAGTCTCTTAGACAACATGGGTCTATTGTTTCTGATTATTGTCAAAAACTAAGCTCTTTATGGAAGTAGTATGATGTTATGGTTAAACTGCCAAATTGTTCTTGCAATGGTGCTAAAGATTTGAAAAATCACACTAGTTAATCAGATTAATGCAATTCTCAATGGGTCTTGATGATGCTTATACGACACTTAGAAGTAATATTCTGACTACTGAACAATGAATCTCATAAGTATTCAGTTTTTGCCAATACTTCAAGTAAAAGTCAGATATCTTCTTTTGTTTCAAAAATTATAGATAACAGAACAAATTGCATAAAAATCCTATTATCACTTGTGAAAATTGTGGCTACACAAGACATACAATTGAGAGATGTTTTAAAATCATTGGTTATTCAGAAAATGGTAACATGGCATGTATTAATTTTATCTCTTTTTTGTATAGATTTAAATCCTTTGAGGAATTTAAAAAATAGATTATAGATTTTTGTACTAATCAACATATGGTTCTTTCTGATGATCTTCTTGATTATGTTGTTGATACTAGTGATTTAAATTTGACAGTATAACATCCAAACAAAACTGTTATTAAAATTGAAAAAGTTAAGAATTTAAAACTTAATGATAACATTACTTTATATGATGTGTTAGTAGTATAAGAATATTGTGTCAATCTAATTTATGTTTATAAACTTGCTAGAGATAGCAAGTTCTTTATTGGATTTGATGAGAATAAGTGTTATATTCAAAACTTGAAAAGCATGACAAGCATGGGGACTGGTAGTTAATCTGATGGGTTATATTATTTTGATAAAAGAATAAAAGGTAATAATGCTAGTCATAAAAATGTAACTACACTAAAACCTCTATAAATTAATAGTGTTGAGACCAGGATATTTTATTAATTTAGTGAGATATTATTATATCGATAAATTAACAATTTATTAATATAAAGAAGTTTTACTTATGACTTTAAAATTTCAAGTCTAATATACTAACTAGTTACAATGTATACTCATTAGAGATTAAAAATATATTTGAAAAACAAGTTCCAATTAACATTTTATGAATTCACATTCACACTTTATGAAAATAAAGTTAACACTTTTTGTTTCAATACGAGAAGACAACGCACCAACTCTTTAGCATAATAAAGAAATTTTAAGATAAACTCAATATAGATTCGAAGTTCAGTAAAAAAACAAGTGACTATGGATTCATTTTTTACTAGCCGATCTTAGGATTTTGAAGTGTATCTCTCTCACACACACACACACACATATACATATATATGGAATTTTTAGTAATTATTAATTTACAGTTTCGTTGAGACTAATATATATACACAGAGGTTAAAAAAAATTATTATCTTATTATTTTATCGATTAGAGTCTAAATTTGTACTGGTCCCAAGTTGGGACCGGACAAGTTATTAATTTTATCGAGGTTATTAATTTATCGAGTATTAATTTATAGAGGTTTTACTGTAGTTGTTTTTCTAGGCACACTTAGCATCACAGACTTGGTCATTCTGCTGACCAAGTCTTGTCTAAACTTAGTAATGATCTAAATATTGACTGTGATGAACCATGTCCTCCTTGTGAAATCTGTCATAGGGCAAAACAGACTAGAGAGCAATTTCCCATTAGTAAACATAAATCCACTAATGTTGGAGATATTGTGCTGTATGATACAACTGTATCTTCAAAGCTTGAAGATTCTAGTAATTTTCGTAGTCCATCTTAGTCTACCATATTGCATGATTCTTTTGAAATCATAACTGATATAAATATTAATTGCAATTATGAGGATACTCAATTCAAATGTCATTAGAAAGTCTAAAAGAACTTTTGTTTTACCATAGAAGTTTCAAGATTATGTTGTTAAAGGAAAGGTTAAATATGAAATTGAAAGATTTGTTAGTTACTCTAAATTTTCTCTGGAGTTAAATATGGAATTAAAAGAGTTGTTAATTACTCTAAACTTTCTTTTGAGAACTTTTGTTTTGTTTCTAAACTTAAAAATTTAGAACCTAATTTTTTTTAAAGCTTCAAAAGATAAAAATTGGCAAACTGCCATGAACACAGAAAACCTATTGGTTGTAAATGGGTTTATAAACTAGAGTTGAAGTTTAATGGTCAAATATAAAGGTATAAAGCTAGACTTGTAGCTAAAGGCAATAGTCAAAGAGAAAGTATTGATTTTGAGGAAATATTTTCTCCTGTTATTAAGATTGCTATAGTTAGGTTTAGTGTCTTTGGCTATTAACAAAGGTTAGACTACGTATCATCTAGATGTTAATAACGCTTTCCTGTGAGGTAATCTTAATGAGAAAGTTTATATATGTTTACATGATAATTTTTTTTTAATAAAATGATCAAAGAGGTTGTAAGATTAATAAGTCTTTATATAGGCTTAAATAAGCTCCTAGAAAGTGGAATGAGAAGCTTACTTATGCTTTAAAGGAAATTGTTTTTGAGAAATCAAAAAGTGATTATTCTCTGTTTGTCAAGTATAAAGGAGATTTGTTTATTGCTGTTTTAGTCTGTGTTGATGATTTGTCTTAACTGGAAACAATTTAGAATAAATAAATAGTTTTAATAACTTTTTTGATGTCTAAGTTTTTGATTAGAGACTTGGGTAAACTTAAATACTATTGGGTATTGAAGTTGTTGATACTGATTCTGGTTTGTTTTTGAATCAAAGGAAGTATTGTCTTGAGCTTCTTGCAGAGTATAGCTTGCAAACCTGTAGTTACTCCTATTTAGACAAACGTTGTTGTTTCTGATATTGTTAAAAGTAAAAACAAAAAGAGGAAATCATCTAACAAACCTTATCTAGCTGTTACAGATCTGCAACTACCCGTACTATTTGTTTTGATGGGTGGATTGGGGCCTAATTCAATTCCTAGATTCACATCTATGGATGGAAAGTTGGGTAATGGTTTTGGTTGAGGCTCCGGTTCTTCAAAACTAGGAACTTCTTTAGAACTAAGAGAAGGGTCATCACAACAAGCGTTCAAACCTACATCCTCTAGTTGTGGTTGGTCCAAAGGTTCTACCTTTATTGGGGTTCCTATAGTCTCTTCTTCCTCTTTCGGGTAAGTCATAGGCGGTTTCTATTCCTCATATATGGCTTGTGGGCTTGGAGTTTTCACCTCATTCTCCATTATATTAAGATCACCTATATGTTCATCATGTGTTTTAGTATGATCTAACCCAAATACACTCTTAAGTATCACAAATCATTCTTTAGCCATTTCAAATTATTGGTCTGATTCATAAGAATCGTTCTAAACAACTTGATCACTATGTTCTATTTGCCTAAAGGATTCCTCATGCGTGTCATATGTTTTGGTGAAATCTATCCCACTCATGCAACTAGGTAGTTCAACTCTAACCATCTCACAATCTTGTTCGAATTTAAATTCCATGTTCTTAAAATCTAGGTCTTTTTGTTCATGGTGCCTAAGTTCGGATAAATCCTTTTCATCAAGTTGTGATGTATACAAGCTCATAATTTCATTCAAATTATTGGTTATGCCTAGGAAGCTTTTCTCAAATTTTTTCTAAATGGTCTCACTAAAAGGAGTTGATCCTAACAATGATAGTTTAAAAGAAGCCACACATGCTCAAAATTCATCAAAAACTTCTATGTTAGGAATTGGAAATTCCATGAGAAAGTGTCGGTCACCCCAACTATAGTTTAGCATATGTTAGCTCGTAGACTTGTCGTTATTTACGTTATTTAGTAGTTAATTAGTTAGTTATTAGCATAGATTAGCTTAGTGCAACACCGTGGAGGAAGGACGGGTCTTTACCCACTGTATGCCTGATCCACAGTCCGTAGGAGGACGTTTCATTCAATCTAACCTTCTTTCTTTTGTTTACTTTCTCTCTCTAGAAAGGCTCCCAACTCCTACTTTCTCTCTTTAAACTCTTGCATAATTCGACCCATATATTGTTGTGTTATGTGTTTATGAAATCCAATATCTAACAATTGGTATCAAGAGCCATGGTTTGATCATTCATCTTTCATGATCTTGGATTTCTAGTGGTTTTCATAAGTTTTTGGGTTTGAATGAGTTTAGAGTAGCTTGCATCATTTGGATCATTTCTAGTATTAAAGTTTGGATTTTGATTGTACTTTTGTGTTTAGAATCATTATAAGTGTTTAGGTTTTGAGTTAGAAGGCTTGAATCATCGTGGTTGGGTTGTTTTTGGATTGAAAAGTGGTGTTTTTTGAATGTTTGTTGGAAGCGAGTTGAGCCATGGTGTGCATTTCTTGGATGCGAGTTGTCCCGTATTTGATGCGAGTTGTCAGTTAAGCGAGTTGTCAGCTTGCTTATTGAAGCGAGTTGTCTTATGCGAGTTATCAGTTAAGCGAGTTGTCTGCTTGCTTATTTAAGCGAGTTGTGTTTTATGCGAGTTGTCTTGGAAGCGAGTTGTGCCTTAAGCGAGTTGTCATTTAAGCGAGTTGTTTTGGAAGCGAGTTGTCCTGGATGCGAGTTGATTGAAGCGGTTTGACCAAAATTTGACTTTTCCCGTCAAAACTTCAAACGGCCATAACTTTTGAACCGTAACTCCGTTTTCAGCGTTCATTCGGGTCAACCTTCGAGGCCAAAATCCGTTCCGAACAGATGTTATTGAGGTTTTTATGTTTTTAGACCTAAATTTCTTCGTAAAAACGGGCATAAACCAATCCAAATCTCAACCAAAACAACATCTCTGCTAATCCTACAAACTATCATATGTCCTAACACACAATTTTCTATCATTGTGTCGGTCCACCAGACATCTTAACACATTCCATTTCTCACTATCTTACGGTTTGGTCTTGATTTTAGTAAAATCCCGCGAAAGATTCTATTTCTCGGTTTAAATCACAGACTTGTAAAATCCCGTGTACACATCAACATCATGTCTTACATTCCTGATTCTGTAATTTCAGAAGTACTCAAACTGTATGATGCTGTTGACAACCATGAGAACATTAATTATACTGAACGGTTACAGATGATGGAATCAATCAATGAGGATGTGAGATCTCCGTGTTCAGAATCTAATGAGAGAGAATTGCACCAGTCTAGGCTACAGAATACCATGCATAAGGAAAGTATCATTGAACCTTATCAACAACTTCACTCTCACCACATGTTACTTCTATCCATAACAATGGAACGAACATGTATTGCCCTCTTTCGTCAGAACTTATCCACATTAACAGGAACTTTGATGTTAAACCTAGAGCAATTGGAGCTACAACTTGACAAAGAGAAGGTTCAAAAGGACAGTTCCAGTGCTACACTTCAAGTGATCTACAAACATTTTCAGTCATTCATTAGAAGGGAATTCACATCAGATTATGATCAAGACATGACTGAAATGTCTTTCAAAAGACACACTGGAATGGAAATTTGCGTGTTCATAGAGACACTTATCCATCTCATGGATAATATGGAGAAGTATATTGAGGAAGTTACTCAGAAAGATGAAAAAATGGATGAGAGTCTGGTGCAATTGACAGAAAGTTATGATGAGTCGGGTAATGTATCAGTTGAAGAATCGGGTGTTGCTGAATGCAGAATGCCAGAGACAACAAATAATTATGTAACCAGCTGTTCAGTTACTCCTAACATACAAGAAGTAGATGCAGTAATCAGAAAAGGGAATGAATGTCGGGCACAATCAAAAGATTGTAGTGTTGAGTCGGGTAAAGCACCAGATGATGGATCAGTTGACACTGAATACAGAGGCTCAGAGATAGATAAGCTTGGCACAGCCAGCGGTCCAGTGACTCTTGTTACACATGATGTGGATGCAGATATTAGACTGACAAATGAACAGGTGTCATGTGATGAGGTACCCTTAACTGATCAACATAGTGCATCTGCTAATGTACCTAAACAAGCTGATCTTAATACTGAACATGATTCTGATAAATGTTCCTTGGTTGAGGCTGAGACTAATACATTCAAAACAAATGATATGGTTGATAAAAAGGCTTTTGATGAACTTTCAAACAAATTCTCAAAACTTGAAAAACATTGCATTTCTCTTGAAATTGCAATACAAAGAAAGGAGGAAAGTTTTCAAACTAAGAAACCATGTAAAAATCCGGAATTCCCTGAATTTCGTGAATTTTTTGAAATAAATGATTTAAAAGCTCAGCTTCAAACCAAAAACTCGACTATCAACAATTTGAAGAAACATATTTCTGGTATGCATGTGAAAAGTAATTTGGTTACAAGTAATTATGATGTTAATGCTATTGATGATATTGAAATGAGAAATGATGAATTAGCGGTTTGTGTGGCCAAATTACTAAAGGAAAATGAGTCTTTGAGAAAGTATCAAATAGAACTAAGTGACTCTGTCAAAGAAGCTAGAACTAAGTCAATTGAACAAACAAATTCTTTGATAAGAAAAATTGATGATCTCAAAGCTCAACTTCAGGAAAAGAGTTTCGCTATTGTTGCCTTAAAAAATGAGCTTAGGAAAACTGTAGGGAAAAGTGTGAACACTAAGTTTACAAAACCATCAACCTTGGGGAAACCAGTTTCTCATCCCATTAGAAACCGGTCCGTTGTTAGGCAGCCTATAGCGTTTATATCAAAAAGACCAAAATTTTCAAAAACACGGTTTGCCTCCCAAGTTGATGAGAAACAAGTTTTGTCAAAATCAGTCACTTCACCTGAGTTGCCTAAGAATTATGCTTCTAGTTCCTCTAAACCGAAACAAGCAGCTACTTCTACTCCCAGATGCTCTAGGATTGGTTCGAAAAATGTGTCAAAACCAAGCATTAAAATTCAGAATTCATATGATATGAATGACTTGTGGAAGAACTATTATCTAGAAGAAGCTAGGAAAAAGGCACAGACTCGAAAAGACGGAATTTTAGGTTCAAGACCTAGGGTGATGAATTCTACGAGGTTTCAAGGCACTGCTAGTAGCAGTAAACCACTACCTAGGAACACTCAAAAGACTAGGGATTGGCTTGCATCTAAGAGTAGTTATGTGAATAAGAATGCTAAGCATGTAGAAAACAAAACTAGAAATTCTGAGTCTTTTCCAAATAAGAAACATTTTCCTAATTCACATGCCAAGGTACAATCCACTAAGACTACCTTCATGGCTAAGGTTCAACATGTTATGAAGCAAAACAAACCCAAAACTTTGCCTAGATGGATCCCAACTGCTAAATATTTGGAGTCTAGGAATAACGATAAGTCTTCCACTGTGCATAAGAATGTCACCAATCCTAGTCCTTGCCATAAGTGGATTCCGTCTGGTAAAATGTTTAAGGATGTTGGACTTAGGTGGATACCTACCAGAAAGCTGTTTACCGATGACATTATCAAGGTTGACCGTGAAACCCCAAAGGGGTTTGGATACTAATGTCACTAACCAAAATATATGCAATCAAGTTTGTAATATTAGTGCAGGTAGTCCTAACTCAGTTGCAGATACTTCGATCCTTCACTACATGGACTGGCTTAAAGTATGGATTACAAATGGATTGATATCTCATAACTCACGTGTTCAAGTAACTCAATCTTGATATTCATTCGGCTATGACGTTTGAACACAACAGTTCAAGCCTCGTTCTCTAAAGAAAAGAAAAGTGTACGTTTCAGTGCGCTTTATCTTCCAAAGAAGAGAAATCTTCTTATGACGTTTGAACACAACAGTTCAAGCCTCGTTCTCTAAAGAAAAGAAAAGTGTACGCTTCATTGCGCTTTATCTTCTAAAAAAGAGAAATATTCTCAATTAATGACCTTTCTCATCAACATGCTTCATGATTTTTCCATGCGCTTTCAATTATCAAGTGAATCGGGCTACCGTTGATTGTTTTCCTATTCCACTTGCTCAATTATAATGACGATGGCAACATCATATGCTACCTTTGAGGGGGAGAAGTGTGAATAGAATGCATTTGGATGATTTTCACTTAATCAATCAAGAATGACAACTCCGTATGCAATTCTTGAGGGGGATAAGAAGTGTGAATCTACTGCATGGTTGATTGATATCTGAAAATAAATGGTCAAACGGCTCCAAACTCATGTAAGAACCGAGCTTCTTCTTATCGGCTCATCTTCACATGGAGTTTCTTCTAAGAGCCGTTGGTTGACATCTTCACATGGACTGATGAGTTTAATGACAAAGTGCTTCCAGTTGCAGGGTTGATTTCCTTGATGAACATCTTTCTGTTCTTGTTTGATTGGGAGGGATTTGATTTAAGGGGATTTGCTATATACGAGTTAACGGTAATGCATGTGGTGAGTTGAAGATGTTGACTTTCTATTCCCCAAATGGACAATCTAGAAGAAGGTCGAGTCTACAGTTGGTTCTACATTTTTCTGCTACATGTTAGAAGACTAAAGACGAGCTGCATTTAACGATCTAAAGACTTCTTCTTAATTCAAGCATTCATCATAAATATTGTCGGTTTAGGGGAGAGCACTAATTGGGGGAGAGTGAAAAGTCAGATTCAATCCCCAATTAGACTTGCTCACACTATTCTGCATCAAGTTGATTCTCACAGATATATTTGTGCTAATGGTATTCTTCTCAAAAGATTTCAAGTATATGGGCTTACAATGAGTTGCTGATTCTGAAGTATCAAAACCAGCAAGGGGGAAGGAGACACACATCTAAACACAAAGCGAGTAAACTTGATGAACTTAATTCTTCTAAGTGATTGAAGATATCCCGGGAAGACAAATGTCATGACCGCATAGAAACTCAAGGTTTTACTCATCAAGGCTTTTAGTGTTATTATTCCAACTACGTGGGAGAAGTGATGTAAGAGAAAGTTTCTGAAGATAAAAGAGGTACACAAGTGTGTGATGATTTCGATGTTATCGCAATCATCAGGGGAAAGAAAATTGTGTACATTGGGGGTGCTCAGCTGTTTCACTTGAGTGCTTAATCAGTGATTCAGAGATATAATCACTTATTCTGGAGCTAACATCCGCAGAGATAATCAGTGATTCGGCCTACTACTTCAATGTTATCGGTTATTCTCTCTTTGGGCATTCGGGTACTTCGAGTTCTTCGGCTTCATACACCTTCTTCAAGGGAGAGAAAAGTATACATCGGGGTTATTCTTTGGATATTGGACTTAATCTGCTACTTCGATGGTATAAGTTTCTCTGTCTTCGGGCATATGTGTATTCGGGTTCGTGAGCTCTATTCTAAGAGACTGACTGCATCAATTCATCTACTTGGGGGAAGTGGTCTCTTGACAACTTTTTGGTATGGATCGCTTCAGACTTCAGTGGAAAAGGAAATTTGAGAAGATTCATTCAAGCATGGGATGATACGTTGCTGTTCTTGTTGATGATATAACCCCGAACGAAGAATCTCGATTATCGTTCTTAAAAGGAGAAGTGGGATTTATGATAATGGTGTGCTTCTCTGTGCACCTGGCTAAGGCAAGCTTGAAATAGAGCTTCGAATCTGCTCATCTAATGGCTTTTCGGTTTGGGCAAAGTCTCACTTTCAAATGGCTCAATTTCTCTCTTCGATTCAAGAGCCTTGGAAGCTTTGGTGGTGAATGTTTAAGAGATGATGACTTCTATCTTCTACAACGGGGCTACTCGATATCCTTATCTCGATACTCGTATCATCATCTTCTTAAACTATATCATCTATTCTCTTTGTAAATATTTATCAAAAACTAAATACAAAAATATAAAACCAACAAAAAGAAAATAAAAAAATATAAAACCAACAAAAACCCATAAAAATTAGAAAATTTGAAAAATACCAAAAATATTGTTTTTCAAAGACATGTCTTTTGGTATCGATAACATCTGCGGTCTTAGAAATGTCATTCAATAATGGCACGGGACCATAGATGAAGTTCGAGCAGGATGTGTAAATATTCTTTTTCTAAACATGTCTAAAATTATGGCTTGCAGTTACTTCAGACTGTAACCCGTGCTTAAAACCATGGTTTGCTATTATTTCAGATAGCAACCCGCTCTTCAAGAAAGGAAAGTGCTGCGCTAAACCAATTTTCAAAAAATTTCGTGCACTTATCCTAAAAACAAATTGAGGAAAGTATGTCGAAGGACTGCTGTTCCTACACAAATGTGTTTCCTTCTATAAATTCTTCAGAAAAATATTTGTTGTTTTCAAAAATGGTGGTAAATGAGTTGTTTGAAAAAATCAATCAGTATCAGAGTTTTCGAAAATTTGGAAACTCAATCAATGACTTCAGCACTTTTAAAATCTTTTATAAAATGAGTCATTGATTGAGGGGGAGAATGTTTTCAAATTTACATCATCTAACGGGCTTTCTTAATTATCCTATATGCTTAACTGAAAAATGATGTTAACCTACGTTGAAGGACTAGGTGCCTAGGATATGACTGTTAGGATTAGATGATTTGAGTTTGATAAACACATAATTCCCATGCCTTTGTATGATCTGATTGATATGTTAAATTGACTTTTATTAGTCGATTGCTGTTTGGGTGCTGTCGACCACCATATATCTGTTTGTATGTCTACTAACATATGCAGATATCATGGACTATAAGAATGTTCCCGATCTGGATCCCACTAATGAAGAAGATTGGATGCCGAAAGGAAAGGGTAACTATTTCTTGGGTCGACAAATGAAGAAACGGAGCTTAATTAGATCTCTCCATGGATAGTCTCACTTCATCTGCAGATGGTTTTCTTCCAAACCTCCAGCAACAACAACAAAAGCAGCTCAACCACCTAACGTATCTTTGTGTAGGATAATAGTGATAATACCATTTTTCAACAAATTTGTTAAAAATGTTTTGAAAATGGGAAAAATATTGTTTTGAAAATAAATTGAACTCAAACTTTGGAAATCAACCGGACTTCGTTTTTAAACATATGTCACTCAATCAACAACTACGGTCATTGATTGAGGGGGAGAGTGATTTCAAACTTAAGTATTTTCAAACGATATTTCTTCATAAAAGTCCGGTTTGTACAAAATAAGTGGTGATTTAAAGATTTAATGTTATGTCATGGTATGATTTTTTTTGAAACCCAAAGATCTTTCAAGAAGAAATTTTTTCTGTTCTTGTTTGATTGTGAAATTGTTTTATTTTACTTAAAGATCTCTTAAAAATGTCATACCTGACACTAACAATCTTTAACGTCTTAAATTGATCCTCTTCAGTCATTTTTCAAAAGTAAATCATGCCACGTCTTTCCCCTAAAATTTTCTAAATAATTTAAATCAATTGGGATCACAAATCTCAAGAGGTTTGAAATTTTTGATCGGGGGAGAGATAGTGATATAAATCTCAAATCTGTTTTAGCCCTTTAAAGGCACTCCTGCCTCCATGTGCCAAACGACTTCAAATACATGATACACATGTTGAGGGGGAGCATTTAACCAAAAACCAGATGAGTATTTAAACCAGGCACATATTCTCCCATGTTTTCTAAACTTTATTAAATCACTTGGGAACTCTCAAAGTGTTTGATATTTTTAATCGGGGAAAAATTTGTGATTTAATTATGAAATCTGATAAAATGTGATCATTTGATTCAATTGTGCAAGCTGCTCTCCCATATGTGCTAAACACTTTCGAATATCGAAGCATATATTGAGGGGGAGCATTGCATAAAAAAATAAACTATCAAGGTACAAAGATTTCTATGTTTAAACATAAAGTACCTTGATTGATTTTCTAATGGTTTCTTAATGGCTTTTGTGTTCGTGGATGTGCTTCAAAAGAACTCTTTCCTCTATGTGACAAAATGATTTCAAATATCTTACACACATAGTGAGGGGGAGAATTTACCAAGAAAATCAAATGGCTTTTTCCACGGAAATTGTGATCAATAATATCTTTCAAAGAACTCTTGCCTCCATGTGCTAAACAATTTTAAAATCATATGCACATGTTGAGGGGGAGCATTTCTAAAATGATCAAAACAATTAAGGTACAAAATGCTTTGATATTATATCACAAGTACCTTGATTGATTTTCCAAATGATTTTTCAATTGGTTTCAATAAGAGAAAGAACAATACCAAAAGACCGACCAATTTACTTTATGCATGGTGATATAAGGATGATTAGGTTAGGTATGCGTTCCCACGATCCCGCCAGAGCCGGAGGGATCTAACCAGGGACAATTCACTAGATAGTGTAGAGTCCTTAGGTATGATGAAAAAAGGAGAAAAATGAGAATATGGGAAGAGTGCAGACTGAGACTGAGCTAGTACTGGAATAAACCCAACAAGGTTCTAGTTATGAAGTCTCGGTAAGCACTGAATGGGTTGAAGAATGAAAAAGATTTGAATATGAAAAAGGGTGAAAAGAAATAGCCCTCCAATAATTCAACCTTAGGGCAGAAACCGGGTTCAATTCATATGCTACTGGTGGTTACCAAGGTAACATTGGTATTGAAGACAAGACGTCATGGACCCAGTGACGCACTGCACTACAACTTCCCAAGCTACTCAAGTTCCTCTTAAAAGGGCTTGTTTCATTCTCACGGGGAACCTACGTAATCTATCGACTTTCTGTTAGAGATTGTTGATATTGAAGAAGGAGACCCTCTCCCTAGTCTCCGGCAGGAACCAACAATGCACAATTGAGTCTAGAGCCAAGAGATCATCCACAATATCTCATTAGGACACAAAATTAGTGAAGACTTGCTGTTTCACACAATGTGGAAAGTAGGATTATATATTAAGAGTCCTACGTATTATCCTTGTGGTATTGCCAGAACATATGAGTGATATGTAAAGTATTCACGATGAAGATGGAAATCCTTCTAGAGCCAACATCAAAAAAGCAATTGGTGGGTGACATGTGAGATCTTTTCTAAAGATTAAGCTTGTGACAACTGGATAGAAACGATGGGGCGATTCATTCTTAAATCAACCTTGGTCCAGGAAATGAATTGACGAGTACTTTTGAAAAAACCGTTCGATGTGCGAATCTTCTTTTCTCTAGCACATCGAATGTGTATTCATTTTCAAATTCAAAAAGTATCTCTGATTGAAAAAATACTTTTGGAAAAACCGTTCGATGTGCGAATCTCTTCTTTTCTCTAGCACATTGAATGAGTATTCTTTTTCAAATACAAAAGGTATTTTGATTGAAAATTGATCTTTCTCATAAAACCTTCGTCGTATTGCAAAACTCTTTCTTCTAAGCAATACGCAATTGTTTTCAAATCAATTTTTCATCAATCAGTGAATCCCAATTCGCTGGTTCACTCACTCTGTGTTGTCTTCTTTGAGACGTTCCGGTTTGAGAACAGCTAGAACAGCTGCGAAACCCTGTCAAAGAGGTTCTTCGGAACTCTACCTGATCACAGGCAGTACTTGTACTGATCAACGGGGAACCGTGGGCCGTGTAACTCAATTCAACAAAAGTGATCAAAGACACTTTCATGTGTTTTATTGCTAACTGTTGTTTGTAGGTACATTTGGACGGTTGCAGCTGATCAGAATTGAGAAGTCAATCCAAAGCCGCATGCTCACAGCATCCACACTTAATTTGAAGAAATCATGACAAGTGCCTATCTACATAACATGGCTCAGATATTTTTATATTATGCTTCTGCTACGCTGCTGCAAATATCTTGAACCAGTAAAAGCTTCCGCTACTCCGATGAAAAGATGTCATGATCTAGAAAGTTTGAGCATGTCGGTCCGAAATTCACAACACCACATGAAGGCAACACTACAAAGGGTGATCCAGAGATTTACTGTGGCTGATGATCTCAATGAAAGCTCGAAGATCATCAAAGATGTGGATCAGTTAAAGGCCTCCACTTAAAGTACAAAGTTATCGGACTTTGAAGAATCGCTACTAAAGCACAAAGATTGTGGAAATTGAAGAATTGAAGTCTACGAGCTCAGAACTAAAGACAGAGAAAGAATGCTAGGATTCAAAATGTAAATCATGGGGTGACCTCCCTTAGGGAGAGATTGTTAGGAATTGGAAATTCTGTTAGGATTTAGTAAATCCAGTTATTAAAGAGTCGGTCACCTCAAGTATATGTAATCATTAGAAAGCTCGTAGTCGTAGATTATTATAAGTTAAGTAGTATTTAGTTTAAGTAACACCGTGGAGGACGGACGGGTCTTTACCCACTGTATGCCTGATCCACAGCCCGAAAGGTGGTGATTTATGTAAAGACTATAAATACTCTCTACCTTCCAAGGTAGGGAGTTGGAGCTCATAATAAGACTTTTATTTCTCTCACTAAAGTTCCCTAAACCTCTAACTTTCTCTCTCTAGAACTCTTTGTACGCCTACTTTGTGTTTGGTTTGATGTGTATGTGAAATTCAATATGTTACAAATGGTATCAAGAGCCATGGTTTGATCATCTCTTACTTATCTTTGGATTTTAAGTGACTTTTAGGTGGTTTTAGAGTTTGAAAAAGTTTAGTGGTTTTTGCATCATTTGGATCATTTCTAGTGTTAAAGTTTGAAACTTGAGTGTAGTTTTGTGTTTAGAATCATGGTATGTGCTTGGGTGTTGATTTGTTAAGCTTGAATCATCGTAGTTGGGTTGTTTTTGGATTGAAAAGTGATGTTTATGTGTTTTTCTTGCTAGCGACTTAAGCCACGGACAAGTTTTCTTGGTAGCGACTTGCTTTGTAATTTGATAGCGAGTTGTAGTTGAAGGCCTTAGCGAGTTGAGCTAGCGACTTGTCTATTGAGACAAGCCGACAAACAGTACTCTTAGTGGAGTCTCCACTACGGGTAGCGACTTGGTGAAAGTTAGCGACTTGTACTTAAGTTTGTTAGCGAGTTGGTGTTAGCGAGTTGCTCTTTAGCGACTTGACAACTTAGTGACTTGGTGTTTAGCGACTTGCTGTCAAAATTTTTCTAGCGATTTGGTGCTTAGCGAGTTGTTCTTTTAGCGACTTGACAACTTAGCGACTTGGTGCTTAGCGACTTGCTGTCAAAATTTTACTAGCGACTTGGTGCTTAGCGACTTGGTTCAGGTTTTCTTAGCGACTTGGCTGACTCTGTCTGTAATACGGTTTTCTCTTGATTTAGTAAAATCCCGTGAAAGAATCTATTTCCCGGTTTAATCATAGAGTTATAAAATCCCGTTTAATCTCTCATCATGTCTACCAACGTTCCTACAATCATCTCCACTGTTGCTGAGGATGTTCAAGCAGCTGGTTCAGATACTCGTCCACCCATGCTTGACAGAACTGATTACGACTCTTGGGCTCAACGAATCAGATTGTACTGTCTTGGAAAGGAAAATGGAGTCAACATTCTCAAATCCATTGATGAAGGACTGTATCGGGTTGAGACTACTAGAGACTTAATTGATACAGCTGAAGATGGAACAATGATCTATGGAATTGACAGACCAAAGACATATGATGAGCTCGATGATAAGGAGAAAAAGAGATTCGATGCTGATATCAGGGCTTCTAACATTGTACTTCAAGGTCTTCCAAAATATATCTACAAGCTGATCAATCACAACACCGAAGCCAAGGCAGTGTGGGATAATGTCAAGATGCTTCTCTCAGGTTCTGAATTAACTATGGAAGACAGAGAATCACAACTCTATGATGAACTTGAACACTTCAAGATGAAACCAGATGAGAGTGTCTATGAGTACTATGTGAGATTCCACAAGCTTGTTAATGATATGAGGAACATCAGAATGACTATGCCAAACATTCAGCTGAATTCAAAGTTTGTGAACAACATGAATCCCGAATGGCACAAGTTTGTCACCTCTGTAAAGCTAACCAAAGGATTGAAGAATACAAACTATGAGCAACTGTATGCCTTCCTCCTTCAGAATGAGAGACATGCTATGTTTGAAAAAAGGATTCTTAATCAGTTCAAAACCAACCAGGGAGAGACAAGCTCGTCGAATGATTCAACTGCCTTCTACTCAAACATCGGAATCACAACCAAAGCCTCACAAGTCATACCCATGGGTAATGGTAATCACAAACTCATTCCTGATCCTATGTTCAAACAAGCTGATGCTGATGCACACGTGGGAAACTTCATTAATCAACTGGCTCTCCTGATTAGTCAAAACATGAACTTTCTTCCACACACCAACAACAATCTCATAACTGCATCCAATCCACACAATCAAGCCACTGGTAGAGATGGGAAGGTTATGGTGCAGCCAGTTCAAGAAAGACAGTACAAACAAGCAAGAGGTGGAGCTGGTAGAGGTTATGCTGCAAATCAGAATAGGGGAAGGAATGGAACCAGGGTCAAGCAAAGCCAATCAAATGTTACAATTGTGGAGGTGAGGGACACATTGCAAGGAACTGCACATCGCCAAAACGCCCTCAGAATGCCGAGTACTTCAGGGATAAGATGTTGCTTGTGCAAGCTCAGGATAATGGTGCAGCTTTGGATGAAGAGGAGTTGTTGTTCTTGGCTGAGGGAAATGCTAAGACATATGATGCAGATGTGGATGAGCAACCAATTCAGGAGATAGGCCATAATCATCAGAATTCCTTTCAAGTAGCTGATTGTGATGCATACGACTCTGATATTGATGAAGAACCTACTGCACAAACCATTTTCATGGCTAGCATTTCTCCAATGGTCTCTCCTAAAGTCTCTTCATCACCACAAGCTGGTCCATCCAAAGACAAAATCATTTCTGAGGTATTAAAATTATACGATGAAGTTGATGAGCAAAAGATACATAACGAAGTACAATCAACTGTAATTATTGAGTCAGATATTGAAAGTATGGGTAATATCAATGTTGTCCCATATGATCAATATGTGAAACAAAGTGAAAGTGAGATTGTACCAAGTGATGTATCTTATGCAGTCAATGATGATTATGTTCTTGATGAATTCACTGCATGTGCCCCTGATGATTCTGTCATCTCTGAACTGAATGCCTATAAAGAACGTGTTGCTATTTATGAACAACGTGCAAAATATGAGTTGACCACCCGTGAGCAGGAAATGGATGACCAAATGCGTACAACTATTAGAAAAAGTAGATTTAGAGAAGAAGTATTAAAACAAGAGTTAAACTCCTTACAAGAAAAGCTTTCTAAAACTGCTAAGCAAAAACAAGAACTTCAAGAAAATGTTAAAATGCTTAAGCAAGAATTCAGTGCTAAGGAATCAAAACTTTTGAATGATTTTTCTAATCTAAAAACCTTGAAAAACAAGCTTGAAAATAAGTTGTACGTACAAGGAAATACCATTCAGACTGCTCACTTAATCACTAAGCATAGAGTCTTAAGCGATAAGCATAGCATTCCCCTTGTTGAGGAACCAAATCTAGAGGTCATTAAAAAGGCTAGAAATGCTCATAATGTTCTTTATGATGGCAATGAAATCCTTAAGCCTAGACAGAAACCTAGTTGCGTTGAGTGCACTAAGGAAGATAAGAAATCAGATGAAGTCACTAGGGAAAAGATGAACAAGAAACTAGATGATCCTAAATGCAAAGAGAAGAAAATAAATATCACACCCCATGATTACAAGAAGGAGAATTGGATTTCCTTGAACATGTTTAAGCCTCAGACATTGTTAACACCCGAACAAGTGTTCTGGAAAAAGGATTTAGATAAGCAAAAAACAGAGAATCTTGTTGTAACTAACCCCCCCTTTAGGAAAATGCCTTCAGCGACTGTGTATCCTCCCAATACACCAATGCATTTAGTTCCTAGGACTATTGCCACTAAAAGCAAGACCTTAATCAGTCAATATGTTATTTTTCAACTATTTGTTGATTTTGAGAAAACTTGTAAGAAAAGGATCACACCCACTGGTATAACTGAAGGGGAAAGGGGTTTTGAGCAAACGAAAGAATGTTATTTAACTGAAGTCATGCCTTTCTTTAAACAACTAAAAGATCATTTTGAAAGTCTTAAAAAGGGAATGAATTTAAACATTAAAGAAATGGAAAAGGAATTTGATGCAATGATTGTTGAGGTTAGTGACTATGAGCGAGCACTAAAATATAATGAGATTAAGAGGAAGAACTTGCATACATTGAATGGGACTCTTATTACTGAATGTGTTGCTCAAGATGTGTTTTTCACTGCTACAAATTGTTCCATTAATGCTTCTCAATTTCATGAATTATCTGTTGCCCTGAAAGTCTCCCATGATCGTGTCATTGAGCTTGGAAAGACTAATTCTAAACTAAATGAGAAAATTGAACTGGATGATCACGACAATTTGGGTAAACATTTTTCTAAACTAGAGGTTGAGCATTTTAATTTACAACTAAAATATCAACATCTTAAAGAAAATATCAAAACTTCAAATATCAAGACATCCTCAGATGCTCCAGAGTTTGATGCAGTTTTTCAAATTAACAAACGTGATGAACAGATTCAAGCCCATTATAACACGATCAGAAAGTTGAAAGCCCAAATCTCACAATTAAAGGGTCAAAAGAACAATGTGACTGGCTCCCAAATGCCTCCTCCTTTAGATTCTCAGAATTCTCAAACGTTTCATCTTCAAAACTTAGTAAATGCATTACAAAAGGAAAATGAAAGCTTTCTTGAAGAAAATGAAAAGATTAAACGTCATTTCAATGAGTTATTTGAATCAATAAAGGTCACTCGTAACAAAAATACCGAACAAATAGCTTCATTGCAAAAGGAAATTGAGAATCTGAAGAGCCAGATAAAAGGGAAAATGCCAATGACCAATGGGGAGAATGGTGGATCAAAGGTAACTGTTTTTAATAAATATGCTTTGTCTGTGAAATATGTTCCTCCTCATCTCAGGAATAACAAACTTGCCATTCAAACATATTTCTCGTCCCTTAAGGATTGTCTAGAATGTCTCCGTGAGATTGTTGAAGAGGATAAGTTAGAAAAACCACTTGACAATGCAATTGGGCATGCATGATTATATGCCAAACGATCTCAAGAAATTCTAGAATGCTTAATCACAATATGCCCTAAGTCTTTAGGTGAGAGAGTTAATCCTTTGATTCCGTGTTCTATGCCTAGTGCCAAGTATGATGTCCATTCGATGCCCGATGTTTTGAATGTGAATTGTAGTATACCTTCAAGTAGTTCAGATTCCAGATCTGTTAAAGCTAAGAAAGCGAACTCTAGTATGCCTTCTAGGAGTACAAATCCCAGCACTTCTAGCGTTAATAAAGTGAACCTTAGTGTGCCTGCATGTAGTTCAGATCCCAGCACATCTAAACAGGAGATGCAAAGAGTAGCAAAACCAACTAATGTTCCCATTACCTCTACAGGAGTAATCAGTGACATTAAAGCGAGCAGGTCAAAGTCTCAAGACAATACAAGGAATGATAGGACCTCGCAAGCTAAGAATGTGCATTGGAAGAGAGTAGAAGACCAACCTAGGAACTTTAAGTCTGAGCCGAATAAAACGAATCGTGTTGATTCTAGTATTTGCCATAGGCGTACTGTAATTAATTCGAATTCTGATACTATTTGCAAACCTTGTAATGATGTCTGCTTGAATTCTGTTACTAATCATGAATGTGGTGTGAATGTTTTGTCTAAAGCTGTCAAATCTCCAGTTAACATTGTTAAAGCAAAATTTCATGCTAAGAAGGCAAAAAGGCAAAGGCTAAAGAAAGTTAGAAAACAGTGAAAGCCCACAGGAAGAACATTTAGTAAGATAGGTTATCAATGGATACCTATTGGCCATAAGGTTAATCAGACAATGCCCACTAGAAAATGGATGCCTACTAGTAGAACTATTCCCTTAAGAAATGAACATACTTTAAATAGGGCAAATACGGACACTAGTACTACATCTATTCATATTAACTCCATTGATTCAATTTCTGATATGAATGTTTCTATTTCTGATGTGGGTGTTCCAATCACTGTTACTAACCAAATGGAACCCATTCTTGCATGGGGATCCTAATTATCCAGTTATCCATTCTTGTCTGTGTTCAACTGCAGATCGTTCAAATCTTTCTGTGGTACCTGGACTCAAGCTGTTCCAAGCATATGACTGGAGACCGGTCGCGGCTCATGAACTTCGTGAGTAAATTCATCGGGACAGTTAGATTCGGGAACGACAATTTTGGAGCTATTATGGGTTATGGAGATTATGTGGTTGGTAAAAGTGTGATTTCCAGGGTATATTATGTGGAAGGTCTTGGTCACAATCTGTTCTCTGTTGGTCAATTCTGTGATTTCGATCTAGAAGTGGCTTTTAGAAAACATACTTGCTTCGTTAGAGAACTTGATGGTGTAGAATTATTAAGAGGTACTCGAGGTTCTAACCTATACACCATCTCTATCGATAACATGATGAAGTCCTCTCCAATCTTTTTGCTATCAAAGGTGTTAGTGCAAATATTACGATATTTAATCTATACAGTCTCGTTTGTTTTGATTGATGACAAACATGTAACTTGTAATACATAACGTAAAATGTACAAGTTACTTGTAATCACACTTTGTCTCAACATACATTCAACACCTCTCGATGTCTCAAGTCCTCGTATGTTACAACACAGGTTCGTACATGTTTGTTATGTGGCATTATGATCAAACCCATTAACAAATCATTTAGAATGTTTAAAATACATTTAGAGTCACTAAGTAGTTTAATAGGTTAACCATTCTATTTCGAACCTCGTTTTACATGTTGCATTCACAAGTATTTCAAAAGGTAACTAGACATTTTATTAACTAGTTACATAATACATTTTACAAGTTTACCTTGATAAACCTTTAATCTAAAAATGGAAATACATGTTACATCATGTCATGTATCATCTTTGAAATCCTTGGAAGATCACTTGAATATTTTGGTTAGATTGATACTCAATATACCAAATGTGATCTTAGTAAGATTTGGTAATATCTTGGAAAGATTTGAAGAAAGATTTTTTAGATTTTGTGTCAGGCACCCACGGTACCAAATTGCATAAAGGACGGACCCCTTTAAAGGGATCCTTGGTCCGTGGACGCTCCTGTCCACTTTTGGCTATAAATAGAAGCCCATTGTTTTCCCATTTCTTCACCACTTCAAAGCAAATCTTCTCCACCTTCTTGCATACATTTAGATCAATCATTAACAATGTAGTAACACACATTAAACACCCTAATTATCATGATCATAATGCTTCTAACATTCATCTTTGTTGTAAGCATACTCTTTGATCAACCAAGGAAATCTTGGAGATCTAGCCATCCCCACTCACCACAAGTTGAAGATCTATCACAAGAGGTTTAGGGAACTTGTGATCTTCATCATGAAGGCTTCCTATCAATGGAAGTTCATTTAGAAGTAGTTATTCATATCCATTAGACATTTGTGTCATGGATCATTAGTGTAAACATCATTGCATCATAACAACACTGTCACCAAACTAGATTAGATGGTTTATGTGTTTGTGCCATAAAACACAAGGTTTATTATGTTGGGCCATAAAACATATTGGGAGTGGTTGTACCCTTGTAAAAGAACTCGACATCTAGCTTAGTGTCGGAAATATTGTATAGGCGACGTTAGGTTGGTTCTACCTCGAACTAGAACCCGGTATTTAGCTTTGTACCGGAAAAAGTGTAAGCGACGATTGTAAGGTTTTCTCCGCCGAGAAGGGAGCTTGTTGATTTAGTGAAGTAACTCTCGAGTTGGGTACTCGGGGAGTGGAGTAGGGCGGAAAGAAGATCCGTGACCGAACCACTATAAATCCTCGTGTTCGGTTTGCACTTTCCTATCTTTATCTCTTTACTTTTATACTTGCACTATACTATTGTTTGTGATGTGGTTTGATGTTCATGATTGTGTGACAACTTGGTTTACCATGCTTTATATTAGTCACAAACAATAATTGGTACTTTCATATTATAACAAGCTTCATAAGCGATTTGATACTAAAGATCTAAAGTTTTTAAACGGTAACGTATTCACCCCCCTCTACGTTTCCACAAAAGGCTTCTAAAACAAAGTCTTGGTTATGGCATCGTCGTCTCAATCACTTGAACTTCGGCACCATAAACAACCTTTCCAGAAAGGATCTTGTCAGAGGCTTACCCAGATTAAAATATGAAAAAGATCATCTTTGCTCAGCTTGCCAATTGGGTAAAAGCACGAAATATGCCCACAAACCAAAACCCACAAATTCTGTAATGGAAGTTCTTCATACCCTTCATATGGATCTGTGCGGACCAATGAGAGTGCAAACGATAAATGGGAAGAAATACATTCTAGTAGTTGTTGATGACTACTCTCGATTTACTTGGGTAAAGTTTTTGAGGACAAAGGATGAAACTCCAGATGTCATCATCAAACTAATCAAACAGCTTCAGGTTCGACTCCACAATATAGTAAGAATTGTTCGAACAGACAATGGCACAGAGTTTGTCAACAAAGACTTAATTCAGTTTTATGAAAGTGTTGGAATCAGTCATCAAAGAAGTGTTCCACGAACTCCTCAACAGAACGGTGTAGTTGAAAGACGAAATCGAACTCTTGTAGAAGCCGCAAGAACAATGCTTATCTATTCGAAGGTTCCAATGTTTCTATGGGCTGAAGCCATTGCCACTGCATGCTACACCCAAAATCGTTCCCTTATACACACCTATCATGGAAAAACTCCATATGAACTTGTTCATAAACGAAAACCTGATCTCTCCTACCTTCGTGTGTTTGGTGCTTTGTGCTATCCAACAAATGACGGTCAAGATTTAGGTAAATTAAGAGCAAAGGCAGACATTGGTGTTTTTGTTGGGTATGCACCTAACAAGAAGGGTTACCGAATCTACAACAAGAGAACCCGAAATATCATGGAAACAATTCACGTTACGTTCGATGAGCTGACCGGTCAAATGGCTCCTGGACAACCCAGTTATGGACCCGCAATTCAAAACAGTCCCATTGGTTCATCCCTTGTACCAAATTTCTCTCCAGCAACTCCATATGTACCTCCATCTGAAGATGATTTAAAGATTTTGTTTGATCCTATTTTTGATGAACACTATGAGCCAAGTGCTAATGATGTGTCATCTCCTTCAACAGAGGCTGCTCATATCCCTGTGAATGAAGTCAACTCTTCAGTTTCAATATCATTAAGTGAAGAAGCGCCTGCTGCTGATCACTCAGTCTCATCAACAAATCTTCAATCTTTGAATGTACATCATGGAATTGTTTCTGGCATCAATGATGAAGTTAATCCCTTTGCTACTCCTGAAGATGCTCCATTTGAAAACATATTTGCTCCTGAATCATCATCAGAACCATCTTCTTCAGGAGACATCGACTCTGCTACCTCAGTCCCTCAACAACTGCCACATGAACACCTTAGAAAATGGACTCACGATCATCCATTAGACAACATCATTGGAAATCCCTCTCGTCCAGTATCAACACGGAAACAACTTGCAACCGATGCCTTATGGTGCTTCTTCAACTCCGTACTCTCTAAGATCGAACCAAAAGATGTTAAAACTGCCATGAATGAAGACAGCTGGTTCAATGCCATGCAAGAAGAAATTCATGAGTTTGATCGACTTGATGTATGGGAATTAGTACCTGCTCCAGATTGTGCTATGATCATTGCTCTAAAATGTATCTTCAAAGTGAAACTTGATGAGCATGGTGATGTCCTAAAGAACAAGGCTCGATTGGTTGCTAAAGGATACCGTCAAGAGGAGGGTATTGACTTTGAAGAATCATTTGCTCCTGTTGCTCGTATCGAGGCAATCAGAATCTTTTTGGCTAATGCTGCCAGTAAGAACATGGTAGTCTATCAGATGGATGTAAAGACAGCATTTCTGAACGGAGATCTTAAAGAATTCGTCTACGTCAGCCAACCCGAAGGCTTCGTGAATCCAGAGCATCCTACTCACGTCTATCGTTTGAAGAAGGATCTGTACGGTTTAAAGCAAGCTCCAAGGGCATGGTATGATACGCTATCAAAGTTTCTTCTATCTACCGATTTCAGCAAAGGAGAAGTTGATCCAACATTGTTCACCAGAAAGTCAGGCAAACATTTAATTCACATTCAAATTTATGTTGATGATATCATCTTTGCCTCGAATGACCCCAATGAGTGTGACCGTTTTTCAAATGAAATGGGTTCAAAATTTTAAATGTCGATGATGGGACAAATGTCATTTTTCTTGGGATTACAAATTTCACAAAGTCCCGGAGGCATTTTCATAAATCAATCTAAATATGCAAATGAGATTTTAAAGAAATTTGGATTCGATTCTAGTGACCCTGTTGACACTCCCAGGATTGAACGTACAAAACTAGATGAGGACCACTCAGGGATCATGATAGACCAAACGAAATATTGTAGTATGATTGGATCCCTGATGTACCTCACAGCTAGTACACCAGACATCTTGTTCGTTGTATGCATGTGTGCTAGATACCAGGCTAAGCCTAATAAAAAGCACCTTGAAGCGGTTAAACAGGTCTTTCGGTATCTCCAAGGAACCATCAATATGGGACTTTGGTACCCCGAAGGACACCGGTATGTCACTAACTGATAAGGTTTTAAAAGGTACCATTTTGAGGGGTCGTTTAAGTCCTTATTTGATCACTTTTGTATCCGTTATTGCTTAATATCGTTCCTTTTCACTTTTTAGGTCTCGTGAAGGCAAAATGCTGGAATGGCACTTATTTGGACGAAAAGGCGCGAATATATGAAGAAAATGGCCAAAGTCGAAATCGAGACACTCACAGTTGCTGAAAGTATAAGGCGACGGCGTCAGGTGCTATTGGCGACGCCGTCCCAAAATTATTGAGACGATCCAGAACCCAAAACTCGTATTTTCAAGTGACGACGTCCAGTTATGGAAGAGTAGGCCGTCGCTACTCAGACGGCCTAGATGCAATCCAGACGACGTCAGAAGCTGAAGAGGACGGCGTCACGGACATAAGGTGACGTCGTCGCAAGGTTAACGTGGCCAAGACGAAACCCTAATGGCGGCGACACGACGGCGTCACTAAACATAAGGTGACGCCGTCGCAATTGTAATCTTATATATAGAATCCGAATTTTTCAGTCTTTGTGTGGAGAGTCTTTGGAGTAAAAACCTTAAACCGAACCTAAGGTGTCTTGTACAGTATTTTAGGGTTTTAAACCCTATCTTACATCAAGATAAGTCTTTACTTCATTAATTCAATTATGTCTTTGATTATTTGTGTGTATGCTTGCATGTTTTCCATGTCCGGCTAATTTATTTGTGTGTTTGCTTAGGAAGTATGAAACTTAATTATTAAATATTGATTGGTTGTTTCTTATCTTAGTTGATTAATGATCTAGTAATGCGATAGGTCATTCGTTGTGTACTTAATGCTTGATTCATCTTTGTGAACCTTAGAGTATAATTACCTGAGTAATTGTAGGCTAAACCATCCAAAGAGCGTCTTAGAGTAGGAGTTTATAATCTCTAGTGGGTTTGTAGACAAGACCCTTTGGTAAGTTCGAAGAGTTAGGGAGAAACGCATACCCTACAACTTTAGACACACAACGCAACTAGGAATAAGACGTGACACTCAACCATCAATAGGAGATAATTAAGGAGTAATACAAACTAAGTAAACACATCTTTAAACTATCATACGAGCACACATTAATTACACATAGACTCCCACAACCTTAGTTTAGATAATTAGATAATAGTAGAGTAATCGGTAGAAATACCAACCCCCCAAATCCAATACCCGAGATTCGTACCTTTCCATTTTTTCATAAAATATAAAAAGATAAAAAATAATCTTCCTCAACCTTAACCTTAGCGTAGTAACTCCCTACTAGCATTCCTATTCCCCTAGAGAACGATATCAATACCCGTGGCTTACCCTAATTACTACACTACAACGATTAGGTTCACTGCCTAGGGTGTTATAAAACTTGCTCGAAGAAAAGGAAGTTCCTTTGACCCCGAACGACGCGTGTAGCGTTATCACTAACAGCCTATGCAGATGCTGATCATGGAGGATGTCAAGATACTCGTCGAAGTAAATCTGGAGGTGCTCAGTTTTTGGGTGATAAGCTTGTGAGCTGGTCTTCAAAGAAGCAAATGAGTACTTCTATTTCCTCTACAGAGGCGGAATACATATCCATGTCATCTTGTTGTGCTCAAATCCTATGGATGAGATCCTAATTATCTGACTATGGCTTTGAATTCAATAAAATCCCTCTGTACTGTGATAATAAAAGTGCTATTGCTCTCTCATGCAACAACGTACAACACTCAAGAGCAAAACACATCGACATTTGACATCATTTCATCAGGGAGCAAGTAGAAAACAGTGTGGTGGAACTTTACTTTGTGAGGACTGAATACCAGTTAGCAGACATCTTCACCAAAGCTCTTCCTAGAGAACGTTTTGAGTTTATTCTTCCACGACTGGGTCTTAAGAGCCTACAACCAGAAACACTCAAACGTCTTCAAGAGGAAGAAGAGGAGTAAAAGGTTTCCTTCATCTATCCCCTGTAAATATTTTTTCGAAAAACAAAATACAAAATTATAAAACCTTAAAAAATCAAATAGAAAAATATAAAACTTTAAAAATCCATAAAAATTTGAAAAATTCGAAAAATCTTCAAAAAATATTGTCGTTTTGTCATGTTTCTCTCGATTCGATTATATCTACGGTCTTGTTGTTGTCATTCAAAGAATGACACGGGACTTTAGATGTTGTTCGAATTTTTATAAAATATATATATATATATATATATATATATATATATATATATATATATATATATATATATATATATATATATTTTGGGAGAAAGAGAAACGTTGGTTTATTGTCATTTCAGGCAGTAACCCGCTTTTCAAAGATAGAACAGAGACATGCTTTATCTTGGTTTTCAAATTTCTTGCTCTGATTCTTTAAACTAATCCTTACTATCTAATGAAAACTAGTTGTTTTGAAAAATTACTCGGACTCTAATTTTTTATAATCATCTGGACTTAAAAGTTTGTCAAAATATCTATCTCTCAATCAACAACTTATGTCAATGATTGAGGGGGAGAATGATTTCAATTAAATCAAAAAGTTATTTGTCATACAATTGTTTTCAAAAGATAATCATGCATGTTTATTCAATGGAGTTTAAAGCCTTAAAATCCGATCCTTATCAGATAAAACGCTTTCATAATCAAGTCACAATTCTCCTTAAAAGCTTTCAAAATCAATTTAAATCTACAGAGATCACAAATCTCAAATGATTTGATAATTGTGATCGGGGGAGAATTTGTGATTTAAATTGGATTTAATCTGATAATTCGGTAAATGGTTTTATAAGGACGTACAAGCTCTCCTTCCCACATGTGCCAAACAATTTCAAATTTTCCATGCACATGTTGAGGGGGAGCATCTATCTTAAACCACAAAGATCTTAAACGTGATCAATTTATTTCAATGTGCAGGTTCCCTCTGGTATGTGCAAAACTCTTTCAAACCTCAAGGCACATATTGAGGGGGAGCAAACTTTTGAAAACCTCATCCTTCTCCAAGATGCTTTATCTACTTGATCTGATTAGGGAAATGATGTTGATATTTTTTAGAAAATGGTAATTTAAGAAGTTAATTCTTTCTCTTGCCTCCGTGTGCTAAAACAATTTCAAATATATGAAGCACATGTTGAGGGGGAGCTCTTGTTCTAAAAAAATATCAAAAACAATTCAGGTACAAAATGCTTTGATAATATATCACAAGTATCTGGATTGATTTTCAAATGGTTTTCAATTGGTTCCAATGGCAGATGAACAATACCAAATAGACCGACCAACTTTACTTTATGTATGGTGATATAAGGATGATAAGGTTAGGTATTTGTTCCCATGATCCGCCAGAACCGGAGGGATCTACCCAGGGACAATCCACTAGATAGTGTAGAAGTCCTTAGGTATATTGAAAAAGGAGAAAAATGAGATATGGGAAGAGTGTGGACTGAGTCTGAGCTAGTACTTGAATAAACCCAACAAGGTTCTAGTTATAAAGTCTCGGTAAGCACTGAAGGGGTTGGAGAATGAAAAAGAATTGAATGAGAAAAGGGTGAAAACAAATAGCCCTCCAATTATTCAACCTTAGGGCAGAAACCGGGTTCAATTCATTTGCTACTGGTGGTTACCAAGGTAACATCGGTATTGAAGACAAGACGTCATGGACCCAGTGACGCACTGCACTTCAACTTTCCAAACCACTCAAGTTCCTCTTAAAAGGTCTTGTTTCATTCTCACGGAGAACCAACATAATCTATCGACTTTCTCTTAGAGATTATTGATATTGAAGAAGGAGACCCTCTCCCTAGTCTCCGGCACAGGATCCAAATATGCACAAATTGAGTCTAGAGCCACAAGATCATCAATAAATCTCCTTAGGACACTTTCAATGAAGACTCTCTGTTTCACACAATGTGGAAAGAGAGATTATATCTTGAGTCCTACGCATTATCCTTGTGGTATTGCCAGAACATCCGAGTGATATGAATACATATTCACAATGAAGATGGAAAGCCTTCTGGAGCCAACATCAAACAAGCTCCTGGTAGGTGGCATGTGAGATTTATTCTATAGATCGACCATGTGACAACTGAATAGAAACAATGGGGCGATTCAATCTTTTGAATCAATCCTGGTTCAGGATATGGATTGATGGATACCTTTGAAAAACCGGTCGTTGTGCTTAAAAACTCTTTTCTCTAGCACATCGACTGTGTACAAATATTTCAAATCAAAAGGTGTTTATGATTGATAATTGATTTTCATTAAAACCTTCGTTGTATTGCAAAAACAATTTCTATTGAGCGATACATGATTGTTTTTCAAATCTCTTTTTATCAATCAGTGAATCTCAATTCGCTGGTTCACTCACTCCGTGTTGTCTTCTTTGAGACGTTCCGGTTTGAGAACAGCTAGAGCAGCTGCGAAACCCTGTCAAGGAAATTCTTCGGAATTATACCTGATCACAGACAGTACTTGTACTGAACAACGGGGAACCGTGGGCCGTGCACCTCAATTCAACGAAAGTGATCAAAGACACTTTCGTGCGCTTTATTGCTAACTGTTTTATGCAGGTACGCCCTACGTTTGCAGCTGATCAGAATGATGCGGTCAATCCATAGCCGCATGCTCACTCAACACATTCATCTCAAAAGAAATCATGATTAGTGCATCAATGACTCTGATATTTTCACTCCATGCTTCTGCTACGCTGCTGCCAATATCATGAATCAACGAAAGCTTCCGCTACTCTGATGAGAATATATCATGATCCAGAATATGAGCATGTCGGTCCGTATGTCACAATATCACATAATACCAACACCACAATGGATGAGTCAGAGATTGATGTTTGCTGATGATCTCAAAAGCAGGCTCAACAATTATTATCACGTGGATCAGTAAAAAGACCTCCACTTGGATTAACCAAACATGCAATGAGAAGAATCGATGACTACGAGCTTCGGAGCAAAGTACTACATCAAGAATGCAAGAACAATTTTTAATGTAATATCTGTTTGTATTCAATGTAATTTTAGTATATGTTTGAGGTGACCTCCCTTAGGGGGAGATTGTTAGGATTTAGTAAATCCCGTTATTAAAGAGTCGGTCACCTCAAGTATATGTAATCATTAGAAAGCTCGTAGTCGTAGATTATTATAAGTTAGGTAGTATTTAGTTTAAGTAACACCGTGGAGGACGGACGGGTCTTTACCCACTGTATGCCTGATCCACAGCCCGAAAGGTGGCGATTTATGTAAAGACTATAAATACTCTCTACCTTCCAAGGTAGAGAGTTGGAGCTCATAATAAGACTTTTCTTTCTCTCACTAAAGTTCCCTAAACCTCTAACTTTCTCTCTCTAGAACTCTTTGTACGCCTACTTTGTGTTTGGTTTGATGTGTATGTGAAATCCAATATGTTACAAATTCCATGAGAAAGTGTCGGTCACCCCAATTATAGTCTAGCATATGTTAGCTCGTAGACTTGTTGTTATTTACGTCATTTAGTAGTTAATTAGTTAGCTATTAGCATAGATTAGCTTAGTGCAACACCTTGGAGGAAGGACGGGTCTTTACCCACTGTATGCCTGATCCACAGTCCGTAGGAGGACGTTTTGTATGTAACTATAAATACCCTCTACCTCCCAAGGTAGAGGGTTGGACCTTTCATTTAATCTAACCTTCTTTCTTTTGTTTACTTTCTCTCTCTAGAAAGGCTCCCATCTCCTACTTTCTCTCTATAACCTCTTGCATAGTTCGACCCATATATTGTTATGTTATGTGTTTGTGAAATCTAATATCTAACATTCTAACTTTACACCCATCTCCTTTTGGAAATATCTAAGATCACACAAGAATTCATTTGAACAATAAGAAGCAAATGTATTTGTGAAGTACAATTGTTCCTCCATTGTTAATGATTCAAATGCAACTTCATTCGCCATGGTGACGAATGAAAAGGGGTTTTACGAACAAAGAGCACAAAGAAAAGAGATAGACTACAAGAAAGCTAACAAAAAGAAAAATAAAAATCTTACTTGATAGGAATCAAGCGAGTGAACCTAATCGAGATAGAAAACGAACTAGCTATTCTATTCCCCGGCAACGGCGCCAAAAACTTGATGTGTAGTTCGGGGTCGAAAGACTTCCTTTCCAAAGAGCAAGTTTTACAACCCACTAGGTAGTGTACCTAATCGTTGCAGTGTAGTATGGGTAAGCCCATGAGGTTGATTGTTCTCTAGGGGAATAGAGATGCTAGTCGAGATATATGAAGAAAAGGTAACGGTGAAGGTGATTCTTTTTAGTCTTTTATATTTTTTAGAAAGCAAAGTAAAATCTCGGGGTCTGAAGAGTGGAGGTTTGGTAATTTACCAATTAAACTACTTAACAAATTAAATAAAACTAATTAAGCTAAGTGATAAACGTAAAAGCTATGAATTGTAGGATAGTGTTCTTATGATAATTAAAAGTGAGTTTACTTAGATTTTCTTACTCCATAGTTATCTTTTATTGGTCGGTTGAATTGTCACATTATTGTCTAATTGATGCGTTGTATTTCATGTTTTAGGCATACGGTGGTGCCTAATTCTCCAATTCTATGAGTTGTAAGTCTCCTCTAGAACACCCTGGATCGCCAAGTACCGAGGTATCTCCCCCGAATATCCTATTATCCTTAAGCTACAACTCACGCAATAAACACAACGGGAGCCTAATGGTGCACTCCAAGGCTTATAATTGCTATTTAGGACGTTCAAGCTCTCAACGATAAAAGAAGAAGCCAGTTTTTCTTATTTTAGCGTGACAACCAATTAGAACAAGAGACAACCTAACAATAATCAATAACTATATTTCATTGGATCAAAGCAAACACTAATTAATTTAGTTACGCATGATAGATTGGATAAATATGGTGATAGATTGGATAAACAAACTTATCTTAAAGTGTAAAAGAGGGTTTAGAACCCTAAAGTATTGTCCAAGTCGGACCAAAAATAAACTAGGGTTTGCTCTCCAAAATAATACACACCTAATGCAGAAAATTCGAGATCTATATATAGATTTTACAATTGCGACAGCGTCGCCTTTTGATGGTGACGCCGTCTGATCGCCGTCATTAGGGTTTTGTCTTTGCCAAGTCATTACTAGGACAACGTCGGGTAGATCACAGTGACGCCGTTTAGGTTGTACTGGACTTCGTCTGGGGAAAACCGTGGTCGTCTGGTGCAGAATGATAGAGTGACGGTCTTGCGGAAATAGGCGTGACGCCGTCACTTGTTAGGACCAAAAAATGACCTGAGTCGACGCTTGAGAAAGTTTGGACCCTGTTGTTAGCGACGACGTCGCCCTTGAGGTTGGGACGCCGTTCGGGCTTCTGAATTCGCCTTTTTTTTTACTTTGTCGTTTTCTTCATGTTTTCGCTCCTTTTCGTCCAAATATGCTTCATTCTAGCATTTTGCTTCCAAATGACCTAAAATATGAAAAGGGAGGATTTTAAGCAGTAACGGATATAAAATGTAACGATTTAGGGCTTAAATAACGCCCTAAAAACGTATATTTTAAATCCTTATCAGATAGATTCACAACACCAACTTACAGACATTTTAACCAAGGAACTTCCTGTTATTCAGTATAATTTTTTGTCAAGGAGATCAAACTATTTGACATTTTCCAATATAAAATTGAAGGGGGTGTTAGAATGCAATATTCCTCTACCAATTTTATCTTTATATTCAGAGATTAATGTTGCTATTTTACATTCTTGTTTTATAGGTGATAAAGGTTGTAGATAAGTTTGTAGATAAAAGAAGTTAAAGGACTGGAGCTGTAAATATGAAAAGGTCCAGCTATATAATCATCCCATTAACCAAACCCTAAAGATATACACAATTATTTCCTCCTTTTCCTTTTCAAAAACGATATCAGATCTTATTGTATTCATTCTTTCATATTCATTGTTTTGGTGAATAAGTTGTTATCATCTATTGGTTAATAGAAGCAATTTGCGGTTACTATTGTTTGTGTTAGTTGGTGTTGATTCCGGTTGAGTTTTTCTACATAAATCACATATGCATATACTTGTTTTTAATTGCCAAAAGAAAAAACTTAATGTCAATAGTTGTTTTGAGAGTTAACTTAGGTTCTGTTTCTTTTTTTCCCTTAGTTAAGGAAGTGGATCCACATAACATTTAATAGTATTTCTTTTTAAGTATGACTCACTAATTTTCTCTTACTTTCTCTATATACACAAGCCAAAAAATAGTAACCCCTCCCTATTAAGATCATAATATAGATGTGGACCCCACTATTCCTTCTCAATATATATATATATATATATATATATATATATATATATATATATATATATATATATATATATATATATATATATATATATATATAGTAGAGATCCAGTAAGAAGTAAATTAAAATAAGAAGTGGTGAGAAGTGACCAAAACCACACATTTGAGATGCAAAGACTTGCATTAGATGCATTTCTATTCATATAGATGCTACATCTTGAGTTTCGAAAGTTAATTTGATGTATAGATGGTGTAAATTGATTTTCATGATTTTGGCACGCACAGAGGAACAAAAAACAAGAGAAATTATGAAATGCATCTAATATACGTATATGCATCTGATTAAAAGCTAGAAAACACACTATTGTGCGTTATAATGCATCTAAGATTATAGGGATGCGTCTAATTTAGGTCGGTGCATCTCGGATTTGCGGTTATAGTTCTTCTTGGTTATAGTTCTTCTTATTCCTTCTTATTTTAAGTAATCTTATTATTTGATCCTAACTCTCTCTCTCTCTCTCTCTCTCTCTCTCTATATATATATATATATATATATATATATATATATATATATATATATATATATATATATATATATATATATATATATATATATATATATATATATATATATATATATATATATATATATATATATAGGGAAGGGATCGGGTGCGTATTCAATTTTAAGTAGGGATGGTGCGGATAATATCACAGTAGCTTTTTAAAAAAAAATTCAAAAAAATCTGAAAAAATTTAAAAAATAAAGAGGATTATAAATTATTAAGAATCGCTGAAAAAAATTTCAGAAAAAAAATCGATTTCTTGATTAAAGGTATTGTGATATTAAGGTCGATTTTGACTTTTTTACAAAAGTCAAGATCTGATCTTAATATCACATAAACCTTTTTTATTTTAATACAAATTGTTAAAATCGCACTAACTTTTTTTTGATATCACACTACTTTTTTGTTTTTTTACTAAATATTATTAATATCGCCGTTACTTTTTTAATAAAAAAATGTTAATATCACGGTTTCTTTTTATTATCACATGTATTTTTTTTTCTTTTTTTTAATATAATTGTTAATATTACTGTAACTATCATATGTTTTTTTAATAAAATTGTTAATGTCATAGTAAATATCATATGTTCCTTAATATCACGGTTCAATTTTACATGTAAAAAAGCTTAATATCACATTTGGTTTTATAATATCACCATTTTATAATATCACAACTTCTTAATATCACAATAGAACTCATAATATCGTTAATATCACGGTAGGACTCATAATCAAAAAACTAAAAAGTGCTAATAAAAATCTGGAAAAATAAAAAAATGAAAGAAGATAACACTAGTAAGGTTCGCTCAAAAGAAAAAAAATTAAAAAAATCGTTTACATGGTCAATTGCTACCGTGAAGTTAGCGCAGATCTTGACTTTTTTACAAAAAATCAAGATCAGATCTGAAATGGGCGGTCCAGATCTATCCGTACGTCCGCAATAAAATTAAAAATCCGCACATGATCCTCACTATATATATATATATATATATATATATATATATATATATATATATATATATATATATATATATATATATAAAACTACATGAATTTATCATATAATGTTTCTAACTTTATATATATAATATTCATAAAAGCTATACGAACATAGTTGCCAAATCGAGTAAGTGATAAAGCATATGCACTTAGTAACTTTTTTCGTAACTAACACAAAAGAATGTGTTCATTGGTCTAAAACTCTAAACTATCATCTTCCTTTTAAAAAAAATACTCCATACTAACATAAATTTGATTAATCGTTATAAGGATTATTGATACTAATTTTATTAATTCCTATCTATATGTTTAGCAAAGTTATTAATAGTGCGAGGCATGGTGTGACGGTATGACCAAGCCTCACGTCTTAACAGTAAAGGCGAAACTTTTGCGTTTATAAGATGTGATATAAAGCGGCACAAAATATAAAATATATATATATTTATATTATATTTAATATATGTATATATATCAGATTTTAGAAAAATGCAACATAAGACATTAAGACATGACATGAAGGCATAATTAAGCCTCACGTATTTGTGGGGTTTTTGCGAAAGCTTTGCACGTCCTTTACAATCATGATGTTTAGTTACCTAAAAGCTATACTCGTATTGTTTATGCATACATAATAACAAAAAGAATTGAAGAAACATAGAAGAATAATGGTGATGTCGAGCACAAGTCAACAACAAGGGATAATGGGTGGGGTTTTTATATGTCCCCTAGCCAATAAGAGGCCCTTTTAGATGAGAACTTGTTTGGTGGGTTTGGTGTGACTATTGGACTAGGTTACACTATTTTATTAATAAATATTAGTGTAAACCTTAGTTTTATTATTTTTTTTATTATTATTTTTTTAATGATACCACACTTAAAATTCGTCTTTCAATTTATACCATCTAAATGGGCAGACTTCAGGATCCGAACTACTAGGAGAAACCCGCGAAAGGAAACCCATAAACTCACGGCTTCACACTAGAAAGAAAATTGGGATTTTCTTTATCTCTTGCGAGACGTGAACCCAAAGAAAAACCCTCCAAGCTTTAAAAAAAACTCAGGTGGCCAACTGAGCTAAGTCAGTTCCTTAAAGTTGTTTCTTATATGTAAGGGTTAAGAAGAAATGTTATTTGGCTCAAGTATGTGTAATGATAATCTTGACCTCAGAAACTTAATCATCAAAAACTGGATATCATAGCTAGAAATATATAAAGAATGCTCAATAAACTGCAAGTAATTTTGGGGTTTCATACTCCCAAGCCAACTTAAAGTATATAATAGCATCTTTAGAGCACAAATTTGTGAAGATAAGCTAAAATGAATCTCAGGCTTACAGCTCCCTTAAACGAAAAAAGTCATTTTTACCGGTTGTCTTTGCCATATCGTCTATTTTCTCACATGTTTTAGATTCAAATTGTGAATTTGGTTACAGTAAGAAATTTCACACCAACGAGTTGAGTATTAAGTGAGTCAATTTTACCCTAATCACAATACTTTGTCTAAACATGGCCTACATGCTAGTTATATTGGAATTGATTGAATTCTAATCATCCACTACTACCTAAGTTTGATATAATAAACTTATATCCAATGAAGTTGAAGGACCAAAATGTCATTAAAGTAGTATGATGGACTGATGGAGTTAAGTGTGAACTGAGCCATAGACACAAACTTTTTCTTTACTTGTTTAGTCCTCTTTTTACGTATGAACAATTTGGTTTTTGGTTTGGAACTATGGTCACAAGTCAACAAGAAAGTGGAAAAGCGTGTTAATGGGTCTACATATGAAATATTCTGTCAACTAATATATTTAATTTTGTATTCACAAATAAAAAGTAGCATAATAATATGATATTCTTGATCGTTTATTCGATCTGCTTGTAAATTACTAGAATATATGTAAACATGAGAAATATATATTTGTTGACTTTGAAGTATTCAATACGAGCTAGATATTACATTATACATATAACTAAAAGGCGGGGATTCGATGTGGACACGACACGTGTCCCCCGCATTTATTGCAAAGTTTTGCGACTTGGCAAGAATGGCCCCTCAGGTTTAGGTGTCGCTGCAAACTAAGTCCAAACATTAAATGCAAAGTTTCACAACTTGGCAAAAACAGTCCCTGAGGTTTAAGTATCGTTGCAAAGTAAGTCCGAAAATTAAATGCAAAGTTTCACAACTTGGCAAAAATAGCCCCTGAAATTTAAGTGTCGCTACAAAATAAGTCCTTAGAAGCCAATCCCGCTGCATCGCGCGGGTTTCCACACTCGTTGTTGATTAAGTTCTACAAGAATCGAAAGTCTTTTTGCATTGATTATTTCTGCTTTGTCATTTCGGCTTTTTTTTTATATTTCAATATTCATTTTTGGATTAAAAAACATATGTGAATGTCCATGTCTTTTTTATTTTATGTTATGAAAGGTGAAATAGATTACTCGTACCACACAACACATAAGTATTTACTAGCAGGGTACCCGCGCGATGCGGCGGCGAATACCCTGAAATAAAAAATTTCAATAAACCATACTTTATAATCTAAAACGTTTTATGTGACGATAAATTTGCGGATACCAAAAGTTTCATGTCGCATATTTCAACTATTTAGAATATTATAGTAGGGTACCCGCGCGTTGCGATGGCGGGTATCAAGTAATACAATTTTCGGCAAAAAATGTTTTCAATTTTATGTTTTCTCTTACAATAACTTTACCAATAGCGAAAACATAATGAGTTTGAGTAATTTTAAAAAAAAGTGATGGATAATATCAAACTAATTCATATAAAAACAATTGAAAGTGGCGTTATTTTGCGTTGCGGTAGTCAATAATGTTATTAGGTTATGGTCAAATTAGTTGATAGTGATCCGTAGTCACAAGTAAGTAGAAACATTTTTTTTTATGAAATATATATATATTTTTGAACATGTTTGTATCATTAATATTGTTTATTACATTTGTCCCATATAGATAAAAGATATAAATAAAAGAGTACTTATAATGTATACATCTTGTAAAGTATATATTTAAGAAAAAATGTTTGAATCATTAATATTGTTTATAACACTTGTCCCACATAGATAGAAGATATAAATAAAAGAAAGTTTATAATGTAAAGAAAACTTACATGTTTAAGCAATCATTTAGAGTTATCAATGAAAAGTATAATAATTAATATACTAATATATTAATCATTGAATTAGCACTTAGCACTTTGCACATTTTCATCATTTGTCTTAAAAAAAATTCCCGACTTTTACAAAAAACCATTTTTTACTTTTGTGGTTAATTTTATTTAGATTGGTTCTCGAAACACTCTTACGATATAATAATAGTTTTGCATGCATTTTAAAATCATATTCATTTATATGTGCATTTTTGCATTAAAACTAAACTAATTCAAAAAAAATGATAAATGACGCATTAAAATGTTGTGGAAAATAAATTAGTAAAACCTATTTATTGTTTACATTATGCATTAAAATTTGTAATGCTTAAAAAACACATTAATGACATCTTAAAAAAATTTAGGAGAGAAGGTCATCCCTCTATTATAAGTAATATAGATATAGATATAGATAGATATGTGTATTATGTATAAAATCAAATAAATTGTCACTTGTGAATTTACATCTTTGCATCATTTGTCTTAAAAAAAATTGTCCCGACTTTTACAAAAAACCTTCTTTTACTTTTGTAGTTAATTTTATTTAAAATAATTCAAATTTTATTTAGATTGGTTCTCGAAACACTCTTACGATATAATAATAGTTTTGGAACTTTGTAGTTTTGCATGCATTTTAAAATCATATTCATATATATGTGCATTTTTGCATTAAAACTAAACTAATTCAAAAAAAATAATAAATGAAGCATTAAAATGTTGTGGAAGATAAATTAGTAAAAGCTATTTATTGTTTACATTATACATTAAAATTTGTAATGCTTAAAAAACACATTAATGACATCTTAAAAAATTTAGGAGAGAGTGTCATCCCTCCATTATAAGTAGTATAGATATAGATAGATATGTGTAATATGTATAAAATCAAATAAATTGTCACTTGTGAATTTACATCTTTGCATCATTTGTCTTAAAAAAAATTGTCCCGACTTTTACCAAAAATCGTTTTTTACTTTTGTGGTTAATTTTATTTAAAATAATTCAAATTTTATTTAGATTGGTTCTCGAAACACTCTTACGATATAATAATAGTTTTAGAACTTTGCAGTTTTGCATGCATTTTAAAATCATATTCATTTATATGTGCATTTTTGCATTAAAACTAAACTAATTCAAAAAGAAATAATAAATGAAGTATTAAAATGTTGTGGAAGATAAATTAGTAAAAGTTATTTATTTTTTACATTATGCATTAATATTTGTAATGCTTAAAAAACACATTAATGACATCTTTAAAAAATTTAGGAGTGACGGTCATCCCTCCATTATAAGTAGTATAGATATAGATAGATATGTGTAATATGTATAAAATCAAATAAATTATCACTTGTGAATTTAAATCTTTGCATCATTTGTATTGAAAAAATTGTCCCGACTTTTACAAAAAACCGTTTTTTACTTTTGTGGTTAATTTTATTTAAAATAATTCAAATTTTATTTAGATTGGTTCTCGAAACACTCTTACGATATAATAATAGTTTTGGAACTTTGTAGTTTTGCATGCATTTTAAAATCATATTCATTTATATATGCATTTTTGCATTAAAACTAAACTAATTCAAAAAGAAATAATAAATGAAGCATTAAAATGTTGTGTAAGATAAATTAGTAAAAGCTATTTATTGTGTACATTATGCATTAAAATTTGTAATGCTTAAAAAACACATTAACGACATTTTAAAAAAATTTAGGAGAGAGGGTCATCCCTCCATTATAAGTAATATAGATAGATATGTGTAATATGTATAAAATCAAATAAATTATCACTTGTGAATTTACATATTTGCATCATTTGTATTAAAAAAATTGTCCCGACTTTTACAAAAAACCGTTTTTTACTTTTGTGGTTAATTTTATTTAAAATAATTCAAATTTTATTTAGATTGGTTCTCGAAACACTCTTACGGTATAATAATAGTTTTGGAACTTTGTAGTTTTGCATGCATTTTAAAATCATATTCATTTATATGCAAGGTTGTAAAAATCGCTAGGCGCTAGTGAGGCGGTTGGGTAAGGCCTAGCGATTAATCGGTTAGGCGGGGATTAATCGGATTGGAATTTTTATGCACAAAAATGTAATTTTAGATATTATATTATTTTATATGTATGGGATAAGCGTATTGAATCAAAGTTTAAATATTTCAAGTGTTCAAATATAGACATAATTCATAATTCTTCAAAGTTCAAAGTCAAACATAAATATTACTCGGTTTGTTGACAATTTTTAAGCGACCTTTGACCGATTTTGTCTGATTAATCGGTTTGTTGACCCATTTTAAGTGATTTTGTCCTATTTTTAGGTGATTTTGCTGACCAATTTTTAAGCACTTTTGTTCGATTAATCCAATTAGACCGATTTTGTCCGATTAATCGGTTTGTTGACCGATTTTGAAGCAATCTTTGACCAAACCGATTAAATAGGCCGATTATTATTAATCAAGGCGGTTAGTGAGCGATCAGCGATTATGCGGGGATTAATCGGCCGCCTGGACCGATTTTTACAACAGAGTTTATATGTGCATTTTTGCATTAAAACTAAACTAATTCAAAAAGAAATAATAAATGAAGCATTAAAATGTTGTGTAAGATAAATTAGTAAAAGCTATTTATTGTTTACATTATGCATTAAATTTTGTAATGTTTAAAAAACACATTAATGACATCTTTAAAAAATTTAGGAGAGAGGGTCATCCCTCCATTATAAATAGTATAGATATAGATAGATATGTGTAATATGTATAAAATCAAATAAATTAGCACTTGTGAATTTATATCTTTGCATCATTTGTATTAAAAAAATTGTCCCGACTTTTACAAAAAACCGTTTTTTACTTTTGTGGTTAATTTTATTTAAAATAATTCAAAATTTATTTAGATTGGTTCTCGAAACACTCTTACGATATAATAATAATTTTAGAACTTTGTAGTTTTGCATGCATTTTAAAATCATATTCATTTATATGTGCATTTTTGCATTAAAACTAAACTAATTCAAAAAAATAAAAATAAATGAAGGATTAAAATGTTGCGGAAGATAAATTAGTAAAAGCTATTTATTGTTTACATTATGCATTAAAATTTGTAATGCTTAAAAAACATATTAATGGCATCTTAAAAAAAATTAGGAGAGAGGGTTATCCCTCCATTATAAGTAGTATAGATAGATATGTGTAATATGTATAAAATCAAATAAATTATCACTTGTGAATTTACATCTTTGCATCATTTGTATTAAAAAAATTGTCCCGACTTTTACAAAAAACCGTTTTTTACTTTTGTTGTTTTTTTTATTTAAAATAATTCAAAGTTTATTTAGATTGGTTCTCGAAACACTCTTACGATATAATAATAGTTTTGGAACTTTGTAGTTTTGCATGCATTTTAAAATCATATAATTTATATGTGCATTTTTGCATTAAAACTAAACTAATTCAAAAAGAAATAATAAATGAAGCATTAAAATGTTGTGAAAGATAAATTAGCAAAAGCTATTTATTGTGTATATTATGCATTAAAATTTGTAATGCTTACAAAACACATTAAGCACATCTTAAAAAAATTAGAAGAGAGGGTCATCCCTCCATTATAACTAACTAGCAGGGTACCCGCGCGTTGCAGCGGCGGGCACTATACATTTAAAATATTCAGCGAATGTTTTTTAGAACTATATTTGACAATACAATAGATATACAGACGACGATACTTTTAGTTTTGAAACCTGTTATGCAATAACAAAAAATTTCATATAAAAATTGTAGATTATCCACGTGATGTGGTGACAATAATGAGTTGGTAGTAGGCATATTGTAAAGGAATGAGATAAAAGTAGTTGACAATAGCCCGTAGTCATAAGTTATCATTAAATAATAACACTATAGCGACTTTTAAAAACCACTTACATTATACTAAGAAAATTTAGTTCTCAAAAATAATTTTTGTTAAATTTGTCCCACATAGATGGATGATACAAGTAAAATATTACTTATAAAGATAAAGTAAAAATAAATATTCAATAAATCATGTGGGTTACTTTAAAAAGTATAATTATTAATATTCAAATATATACATATAATTAGCACTTAGCACTTGGCATCTTTGCATCATTTGCTTTGAAAAAATCGTCCGATTTTTATAAAACAAAGTTTTAAGTTTTTACGGTTAGTTTTATTCAAAAAAAAAAATCCAAAAAGCGCATATGTTGATTCTCGAGGCACTCTTGCGATTTAATAATATTTTTTGAACATTGTATTTTAATATGCATTTTTAAACTCTATTGATTTAACAATATCGTTTTATTATTTAATGATAACTTATGACTACGGGCTATTGTCAACTACTTTTATCTCATTCCTTTTAAAAACCACTTACATTATACTAAGAAAATTTAGTTCTCAAAAATAATGTTTGTTAAATTTGTCCCACGTAGATGGATGATACAAGTAAAATATTACTTATAAAGATAAAGTAAAAATAAATATTCAATAAATCATGTGGGTTACTTTAAAAAGTATAATTATTAATATTCAAATATATACTGTTAGGTCACTAGTTTTACAAACACAAGTTATAGAGAAAGAGATAAGGCGATTGAACAAGTAAACAAGCACACACACACGAAATACTAGAACAGTTAGGCGTAGAGAGTATGTGAAAGAGTAACTTGAACAACCAACCCTCAAGTGAGGGTTATTACATTGTTTATATAGGCAAGGAGCTAGGGCAACACTCCCTCTCCTTCCCTATTCCTTATTGGGCTTGGGCCTAAGCTTATGGGCCTTCTACATAAGCTTGACCTTAAACAAACATAAAGGCCATAATAAAGCTACCTATTACATATGAAATATAAATACTTGAAATACTGTTTAGGAGTGATTCCAACAATCTCCCCCTCAAGTATATATGAATGTAAACGGTGAAGGCGTTGATGTAATAGTAGCTCTGACGTCTTCTGACATTCTTCTTTCTTGAGAGAGGAATTGCCTTGATTCGAACAATCTCCCCAGTGTAGAGAGATAGTTATCTTTGAACAGTTATGCTTCGACGTCATCTTTAACTTTGTTCTTTGATCATTGTTCTTTGTGGTAAAAGTGATAGTATGTTGTTGTCAGCATCAGTCTGCCTCAGGTCTGCTTCGCTGCTCCAGTGTCTCCACGTCATTCTTCAACATGCTCACACGCTCTCTAACGTTGGAATTCAATACTAATGAAATTCTTTAAGTCTTGACTTTGTAGATTCTTTGGTTTGACGAAGAATCATTCTGACGGTTGTGTTGCTGTTGAATAGAACTTCCATTAGTGATGATGTTGGCGTGAGCATGAGAAGAATCAGCACGATCATTCCGCTCCAGAGCTTCCATAAGAAGAAAACATTTCAAACGGTTAGTAATAAGCGGTTTCCGGCACTTACAAGTTTGAACTTCGAGAGTGTTAACAGCATATTGTGAAAACACAACTCTAATTCTTACAAAGGCCGTTCCTGAACTGGAGTCCCACAAGTGAGATAACGCGATGTACCGAAGTACATCTACAGTTCAGATGAGTCGCTGAGGTACACCGTAGCATCACCTCACGACTGTAGACCGTTTGAGACACACTCCGCGTAATCCACGGGGAGTTACCGAAGTGACCTGCTGTCAGGGCTGTTTGATGTTGACCCTGGCAGGAGTTTCCATTCAATCACTAAGGATCACAGATGTGAACCTCTCATAAATGTTCTCGACAGATTGCTAAGATCTGTGAAGGACTCGATATGAACCACTGATGATCTTATTTGTTGATCATCAAGTGATTAAATGTCAAGTGTTCCTAAGAGATCTTTTGATGAATCTCGTGGCTCTAGACTCAATAGTGCGTTTTGGTTTTCCTGAGCGGAGACTAGGGAGAGGGTCTCCTTCTTCAATACCAGCGATCTCTAAGAGAAGGCCAATAGTTTACGTAGGGTTCCCTGTGAGAATGAAACAAGCTTCTGTTGAGAGAAACTTGAGTGGTTAAGAAGGTTTAGTGCGTGCGTCACTGGGTCCATGACGACTTTTAATCTTCAATACCGGTGTCACTAAGTGACAGCCAGTAGCATATGAATTGAACCCGGTGTCTGCCCTAAGTTGAATAATCTGGAGGGCTATTTCTTTTCACCCTTTACTTTACATTTCTTTTTGATTCTTCAACTCCTTCTTTCTCCGATTCTCATTTTCTCCTTTTTATAATCATTCCTAAGGACTTCTAACACTAACTAATGGTAGTGTCCTTGGGTAGATCCCTCCGGCTCTGGCGGATCATAGGACGGTTATTCCTAACCTTAGTCACCTTATAACTCCATGACTAACCTATGTTGCCATTAAAACCACTGTATGTGAAAATATCTCTCAAAGGGTTTGTAAATGAAAAACATGTTTGAACCACTGTGAGAGATGAAGTTTTGCATAAATACTCCCCCTCCACATGTGCTTAATAGTTTTAATGGTTAAATGCACAGTGAGGAAAGAGCGCGCACTTTTTGAATTGATCCACTAAAGATAGACAATCTCCCGCGAGACACGGTTACGTTGAATAGTTAAAGAGTTACATTGTCAGGTTTTAGGTGACAACTAGCTCTAATAACTACCTTGAAGGTGTAGACAAACCTTGGAAGGTTGTCAAACCCGTCAGAGTTCATGTCTATCAAGAGTTTCTCGAATGGTACTTTCTACTTGGACAAGTCCTTTGCGAGACACGTTTACATTACTAGCGAACTAGCTTGAAATTATTACCCGTCCAGGACAAGTCTTTTCGAGTTACAAACAGTTTAGTACCGTCAATTCGTTGGTTAAGTCTGAGGTACACAGATTCATTTGCATTTTGCACAACATATTTCTTATCACACAATTTTCTCCCCTTCAAAAATGGCATATGAAAATGTTATTTTTGAAACGTTTGAGAATAAATATGACCATTTCGAGTGTTGCGGGAAGAGTGACCACTGTGAACAATTTGTGAATAAATTTTTCAACAAATACTCCCCCTCAACTAGTGATATAAACGGTTGAGGTTTTAAAATCATATGGGGAAGTACTTGTCTTTTCTTTTTTTAGCAAAACCTTGAAAAATGAAAGGTTTGATAGGTTTTACTCAAAAATAAGAAGCTTTCGCTCCTTTTATAAGGATTGTGGTACTGAGGCGTACCACAGGGTCCTTTCTTGACAATTACGGGTTGTACACTGTTATGTGTGCACAAGCCATTCACAAATATAATCATACATCCAAAATTATATGAAGGAAACAATTCACGGGGTACCAGGAAGTGCAGTGATGTTCCCAGGAGTGCGCACAGGGCGTTGAAAGCCGGTGATGTTTCTCCTGGGTCGCCCACCAACATAGCTCTCCAATCGTCTGAACTGATTGATCTGTGCTAAACAGTCAAGTCAAATAGACTTAAAACAGCTTAAACACAAATACAATGAAGTCCTGGAGAATAGATTGAATTCCCGGGTCGTTTAGTCCCAAGGAGACTCAATGGTGTGTTTAAAACAAACTCAGATGATAGAATGATCACTAAGGATAGTGATCTGTAAAGGTTATGATTAGAAATTACACTACTGATTGATTGGAATAGAATTGGACACAGAATTGGAAAGCACAACAATCAGATGAGAAAAACGTAAACGTAAGTTTTAGAAACTACGTATACGCACAAAATAAAAAGTGAAAACTAAGAAATAAAAGGCCTAAAAATATAAAAATTACATTTATGGAATCCTAAAAATAAAAGAAAATTATTAGAAAAAGAAAATTATTTTTAACACTATTTAATTAATTATTATTAATTAAAAACTATTTTAACTATTTAATAAATACTCTAAAATAAAAGAAAATACAAAATAAGGTTAGAAAAATAAACTTATGATTCTGAAAAATCTAAAATACTATAAAACTAATTTTAAAACTAAAAATATATTTTTCACACTTTTTATTTAATTATTACTAATTAATAACTATTTTAAATACACTTAATTACTAGAAAATAGAAAATAAACTTGGAAAAACAAAATTTTAACTTTGAAAAATCTAAAATATGATAAAACTAATTTTAAAACAGAAAATATATTTTTTAGACTTTTTAATTATTTATTACTAATTAATTACTATTTTTAACTATTTAAAATTATAAAAAATACTAAAAAGATAGAGAAAAATCTGAAACTTTTTCTAAAAATCCTATATGATGACAGAAACCTAAGAAAAATATAAAAACAAGATTTGCTTATTAATAAGTTGAAAAGAAAAATCAAAAAGCTAAAAAATCTTAAATAAACTCTATCACTATTTTTATATTGATGTTTTTGTGATTTTTATTTTTGAAAACTACTTATATACTAATAATATGAAACTTTAATAAAGACAAAAAATTTACAAATCACAAATAAGCAGATTTGAAGGCTTATTAGCCCAACAGTGGCTTTACTAGCTTATTTGGGTGAAATAAGCTCAAATAAGCTTGAACACTGAAACAAAAGCTAGAATGATATGAAAATAAGCTAAAGCAACTAACTAGAAGCTAATAGACACAAACAATCACACTGGAAAGCTTCTAACAAGCCAATAAGCACTTTGGCTGTTGTGATGAAAAACAGAAACTGGGACAAACTTTAAGCCCTTAGCAGCCCTAGCTAATAAGCTCAAAAGTGAAATCTTGAGCTTGACAACTCAAGAGGACCAGGTTGGCTTTCCAAAGAACTAGAGAACTCAAGATTTGAAGCACTAACAAGCTCAATGCAAGCTTATCAATTTGGTACCAAAAACTGTGCACAGGACAGATTTCAAAACAGGTACCACCAAAAAGCAGAGAATTAAGCACTTAAAAAGCTAAGAAACCAAGAACTAGAATTTTTGTATTTTTCTTTAGCAACTAGACTATAATACCTCCAAAGCTTATAATCTGAATCTCTTTAATAAACCCACAGTGAAATTCCAAGTTTTATTCAAAAACGACCTATAGAGATTTTGACTTTTTGACAGAAAATAAAAGTTGACCAAAATGGATTTTGAATTGATCTAAAGCACTTAATATGATGTTATAAAGTGAACTAAGACTGATTATAGCAAGATTATTAACTTTTGAACACAAAATGATGATCATGGATTTGTAAAATCCAACAGTAAGCCACAGAAATAAGATCAAAGGAATTTTTGACTTTTTGCTAATGAGGACTTGACTTCTTGACTGAAATAAGTGGTTTAAACCAAGTTATGTAGATTTCCAACAAAGCTAAAGACTAAAGCACCTTGAACCACAATAAACCAAACACCCTTTGATGTTAACTGTTTTGATGTTTTTCAAACTAAATCACAATTAGAAACCATAAGCTTAATTGCAGACCTTGTATTATGATAAAATAGGACTAAATAAGCTTGAATCCACAGTAATAATGACTTAAAACTAAGAACTAAGACAAGAGCTATTTTAACAGTTATAAAGAAATTTATGTAAACTACCAATTTAAAAGATCAACCAACTGTTTTTAAGGATTAAATACACTTAATTACTACTAATGAACATTAAGAACAAGAAATTATAACAACTACTCAACCACAACAGTGAAATGCTAAAAATACTTAAAAAGGCTTACAATAGCTTCCAAGCTCCAAACTGAAAACCAAGATCAATGAACACCCCTATAAGCTTACCAATAAGCTACTAACCCAAGGCCATCCACTATATACCCTGCTCCAGCTGTGAACACTTCCATGGAACCCTTTTTTATTTTTCAAGTATTTAAATGGTATTTTTGTGATTTTTCTATTTTTGACTCTCAACTGAATTTAAAGATAACTAAAAGCTTCAATGAGCTTTCTAGGAGCTTAAGTGACTTATTCTAATCCATACAAACAACTGAAAACAACATTTGATCCAACTTGAGATTTTGCATAAATATGAGAAATTGCATAAACTGAAATACACTTTGATACTTGAATTAAAGTTTCACAGAGGCTTTATTATAACATAATAACTTAAAATACAGAGTTTAAAAACTAAAACATACACTGGATTTGAAAAGTAAACTAAAACGACATAAGGAAATGTAAAATACTCTAGTTGTTGTTGATACAATGCATCATCTCCTTCCTTTATAGACTTTTAGCAATCCTTTTTGACCTCTGACTCTTTCCCACCAAACCTAAGCCCTTGGATCACTCCAAATAATCAGAACCGTCCATCTAGCTTTTTGGCGCCAATTTTTCTTCAAGCAGGTTTTTTTGCTTTAATTGAGGTTTGGTTGAGATAATTAAAGAATTTGGAGTGTAGAGGGGGGTGGAGGGGACATGGTATGGGAAGAGGGTTGAAAAATGGTGAAAACCATCTCTAGTTTTAGGTATACAGAGGGGGAAGAGGGAGTGAACAGTGCATCTGGTATTTGCGCGGTTTTCCTTGGGTTTGACTTTGTTGACCGAAGTTAATAACAAAGGGAGGGTCAAAATGGTTGTGGCTGGGGCCAAATTGGATTGTGACCTGGCTCAAGGGTCAGCCAAAGGGGGTCAAGGGTCAAGTGGATTGGGTTTGGGCTTGTATTTGGATTGGATTTGGGCCTTAGGTTTAAAATAGGATCCGTTTGGTATTAGCTTAGTACAAGGACCAAAAGTGTAATTCGACCAAACTTTAAGGACTAAAAGTGAACTTTTTCCAATGCTCTCACAAGGACCAAACTTGACAACTTTGATAATATAAGGACCCTTTTTGCATAAAATCCATTTTAAAAGGTCCAAGGACTAGTTTTGCAATTTTCCAAAGTTTAGGGACCTTTCTTGCCAATTGACCAAAGAATCATTCAAGGATCATTTTTAACAACTTAAAATACTTCAGGGACCTTGAATGATAAATTTCCACATTTTTGAATTTCCAGGGACTAGATTTGACAACTTTTAAAACTCGGGGGACTAAAACTGCCAATTTTGCAAACTTTATACATTTTTCATCTGATTTTGATATTTTTGCATTTAAAACACATAAAACACTGATTTGTGATATTTTGATGTGTTTCTGAGCGTTTTCAGATGATTTTGCAGTTTAGATTATGTAAAAATGATGAGTATTTAGACACTCATCACTGATCCCTTCTGAACAACCGTTCATCAATCATGGTGATGATTCGTCTCACATCCCTCCTTTCCTGAGAATTCCAGCGCTTAGGAGACCCAACTTTCAGGCGTATATCCTTCAACCTGTACGCCAATCCATCCCTAACCAGCTTCAAGGTATGATCCCCGAACTTGTGGAGCTCACTACACGCCATTAAGCAGTTTCTTCGAAGTTCACTATGGTAAACAACGCCGAAAGGTTTGCTGATGAGTGTATATTGAGATAGCTGGTTGAGATCGGGAAGAGTAAGCGTTGGAGGAGTGAGGTTGACACGCGTCTGATAAGATTCAACAGCCATCTGGATATCTTCAACACGTTCTTTGATCACGATGCGTCTAATGAAGATGAGAACTGACTTGATAAATTCACGTTGAACTTCAGTCGAGAATTGTCTCATACGACCCTGTACTTTGGCAAGGTACATGTCTTCGATGTCGTTGAGGGACAAGTTCTCAAAGTCAGCCTCGGAGAATCCATAGTCCTGTTCATCTTGTCGTTTGACTATCATATTCTTCAAGAATGTGTAGTCCCACTTAGACTTGAGATCAATGTGTTTGATGGCCACGATGTCCTTGGAACTATACACTGCATGTTGAGACTTCTGAACCAGGCAGCTTCTGTAGTAGATTCTTCGGCGTTCAGGCCAATGATGAATCCCATACAATGCATCTTGGTCGTATGCTTGCACGTTGTCAGAAAACAAGTGATTTGCACGTTCCTCGATAGCTATGCAGTTTGAGTAAATAGCCGTTGGGAATGGAAGAGTCAATGATGTAGCGTATTTTCGTGAACCATCGCCACCATGGAGAAGAAATTCCAGGTCTTTGTTGAAGAAATATCTGAAGGGAATCCTTGGTTCGGCTGCTTGGCCAATGGTCGGTAGAGGTTTAGTCCAGTCGGTGTAATATGGAGGATTGTCCCGTTTGGTGAAGTCGATGTTTGCTTCTGGGTTGAGCCAATCCATGTTGTTAGACATGGCTCGAGCAATGTTTTCAAGGTGATATTCAACCTCGATTGCACTTTCCGAGCTGTTTTTCAAAAGTAGGAATGCATCATTCTTGATGCGCTTCAACTCAGATTTCGTCATCTTCTTCACGCGGAACCTTTCTTGCAGAATCTTTGCATGCTCCAAGGTATTACCGTCTACCAATTCTTGACCTTCTTCAGGGTAGGGAGTGTTGTTAACAAGTGTAGCAAACCATTCAAATTCTTCAGTTTTATCGTCATCTAGCCATGATACGACGTCAGTATGAAGCGTCTTCTTCTTCTTTTTCGAAGGCTTAGATGATGATACTGGTTTCTGTCCTTGTTTGGGAGAGGTGGGTTGTTGTAGGGGCTCAAGGACCTCTTCATCGTCACCACCCGTATACTCAAAGTAATCACCTGTTTTTTGAGTCAGGGGCGGTAACTCGGAATCGTCCCGAGGTTTATCAGTAGAAGACCGAGGTGGAGGAGACTTTTGTTGAGAAGAAGTC